>JAMKCH010053350.1:0-98763 GCA_023653785.1 Ophioderma brevispina
CAGTATTTTTAATAGAATCGGGATCCCCTATTGTAATTATAACAGCGGAACTGGAAACGCTAAATTTTCTGTCCTTGTGAAAATCGGGCACGCGTCACGAAAATGACTCTAACTTGACTTTCCTTAATGAACGAAACAACTAATGGAGAGCGTAAGGGCACCTAATTTCTGACTTTATCATATTTGTAGGAGCTTTCCAAAAACACAGGACAAAACAGACCTCCAAACAATGATAACTCTATCGGGAGTTAACTCTAATCGTTGATGACTTAGTGGACAATTAACTGTCCCATCGAAGATGACTCTGATCCACTGTTAAACAACCCACACGCCACTTGACCATCTCTCAACCGTGTCCGAACAACACATGTAAGATCAGCATGAATAGGTACTTGATGGGAAATATTGGGCGTTAAGATAGTTGAGCTCCCTCCCATTCACACGCATGCTGACTCAAACGTGAACCGTCAAACTTGAATTGTCATGGGATAACTTTAAGAAATGACTGGATTCTAATTGTCGAGGAATTAGTAGATTCCTTCCTTCCATCCTTACTGAGCACCTTGAGAACCTCCGATTTGGGAGTTTTTGCGATGTCCGCAGACCCTCCGATTTTGGAGTGTGTGCGTATTATACGCTGAAACTCTAATATTGGGTGTTGAATATAAATAATAATATTTAAAGATAGCAGAACCTCCGATTTTTGGAGTTTTTGCGATGTCCGCAGACCCTCCGATTTTGGAGTGTGTGCTCTTATCCTCTGAAACTAACTCCGATATTGGAGTGTTTGAATATAAATAATAATATTTAAAGATACGCAGAACCTCCGATTTTGGAGTTTTTGCGATGTCCGCAGACCCTCCGATTTTGGAGTGTGTGCGTATTATACGCTGAAACTCCGATATGGAGTGTTTGAATATAAATAATATTTAAAGATAGCAGAACCTCCGATTTTGGAGTTTTTGCGATGTCCGCAGACCCTCCGATTTTGGAGTGTGTGCGTATTTTACGCTGAAACTCCGATATTGGAGTGTTTGAATATAAATAATAATATTTAAAGATAGCAGAACCTCCGATTTGGGAGTTTTTGCGATGTCCGCAGACCCTCCGATTTTGGAGTGTGTGCGTATTATACGCTGAAACTCCGATATTGGAGTGTTTGAATATAAATAATATTTAAAGATACGCAGAACCTCCGATTTTTGGAGTTTTTGCGATGTCCGCAGACCCTCCGATTTTGGAGTGTCTGCGTATTATACGCTGAAACTCCGATATTGGAGTGTTTGAATATAAATAATAATATTTAAAGATACGCAGAACCTCCGATTTTGGAGTTTTTGCGATGTCCGCAGACCCTCCGATTTTGGAGTGTCTGCGTATTATACGCTGAAACTCCGATATTGGAGGTTCTGCGGCGGGGCGGCAGACCCTCCAATATTGGAGTAATTCATACCTCAAAGGGCCCAAAATGGGCTGCAAATAAAGTGTGGAAATTTGGAGCCTCCATTCTGAATTCAGAAAAATTTCCCTGACAATTTACATCCCTGCGCATAGTCGGATGATCAATGCAGGGTGACCACATGTACTACATCTGACATCCAGTATTGATCATGACCTGAATATGGTTTATTCAGGCTATTCACAGAATTCAATTACTGATTGGGAAGGGCATTACACTCACAGCTGTTGACCCCATGCAAATTGTCTCTTTTATTTTTAGAGCAATTTTCTAAACCAATGGCGACATATTTTGACAACCTGATATAACGTAGGGACATGCAAAGAGCTCTTATCACCGCAAAAATCAGAAAATCAAGTGGCGGGAATCTTGCCATATAGGCCTACAAAGGTCATAATTGTATGTTATAGAGCGCCCTCTATATGCCTATTTCCCATAGAAAGAAGTGTACAACTAGATTTTAATGAAATCATGATTTGCCCGCAATGAAATTTCATCAAATTTACACAGAGTAGACACGGGTAGAAATACTCCAAATTAGTTGTTAAAGTGTGTCGCCGTTTATATTTTTTGTTTTATTCTCCTTTGTCTAATAAATGAGACTTTCAAACAGCTCGCGCTTCAATTCTAGCTGCACCTGTTCATGGGTGCATAGAAGTCATCTTTCAAAATCAAATGCAGCACGAAACAAAACTCATCTAACAAAGCCGTTATCGTTGTTTGGGAAGACAAGTTTGCGTTACTTTGATAAACATTCCTTAAAGCCCAACAATAGCACATAATCCAAGCACCTGTTAAAGGCACTATCAGTGATTTGCTAAATCGAAATATTGAAAAATCATCAAAAATCAGATTTTTGCATGTTTTTAAGTACAGGCATCTAAACATACCCTGCAAATGATACAACCAGAAGCAACCTAATAAGGACAAAATCAGACATTTTAGTCATTACTGTCCGTACGGACACTTACTACTACACGTAATTCAATGGAGATTCGTATCTTTTAACACTGCTGTTTTCTTCCTTTTCTAGCAATTCTTCAGTTGGAAAGGGTAATTTATGATTATTGTACAGACTTTTCCTTCACTTTTAAGCTATTCCTGCCAATTTCAAATATTTTTACTCTTTTGGGTGACTCACTGATAGTGTCTTTAATAATTTTCTAATTACATTTTCGATATGATCATATAAAAATAGTAGGCAATCATTATGTGAAGCCAATTTTGACACGTCTACACACAAAGTCGCATCTCTATGCAAGGCACTCGTACACAAGCCAATGAAGCCATGTTTTCATGCAAGACACCACAGTTTCATAAGGCAAGACTTTGAAGCCAGTTTGAAGATTCGATTTGATTTAAAGGCTGACTCAGAGATTTCCCAATGAGGGCGCACTCATTTTTCAAACAAATCGTGTTTTGTATATACATAATGCTTGTCCATATTAAGCTCATATCGAAGTCTTTTATATAGAGAATCACAACTTTGTTATAAAATTCCGGATCCGGAAATTTTGTTATGCACGGTATCCTATGGCACTCTTATACTGTGGAAAAATGCTTACTGCATGAAAACAAAAACTCTGATTCATCTCTAACTTTGGAATTAAGCATTTTAGGTAACTATATTTAGTTCTAGATGACTATATTTAATTACTACACCAAAAAATTATATTTCGAAATCTCTGAGTCAGCCTTTAAGACATGTCTTTGTGTCTTAGATCGTGTTCTTGTTCCTATTTTCTTTGATTTCTATTGGTTTAGATGGGTCTGTTGCCAAGACATATCTTTAAAATGGTGCCAAGACACCAATTGGAAATTGAGCTTTCCAACAATAAAACAATGCATTCATCTAAGAAGTCCCAGAAGTATTCCACTAGTACATGGCGAGTTAACTGCTTAACTCACAATACGCAGCTATATGCTACAAGAATTCACATAGGGAAATCAACAAAATTCTTACGGCCCAGTTGGACTGAAACCAAATCCCGCCACACATTAAAATTAGTGAAACCAATAGATTACCACACTAAAGCAGTGGTGAAAGCTATATCGTTCACATGGACTATCCATTCTAAATTGATGCCATATTCGGTTACAAATACATTTTTGCGATAATTTTCCGGTGATGGGATATCAGTTTCTGTGATGTTGCGGCGCTTGGTGGAGCATATAATGTAATTTAGGGGATATTTTATCATTAGATGCGTGATCGCTTCATCCGCTGAATATTAATTTGACAGGAATAGATTACGATCAGCCTTAAATTACAAGTGTTTTTTAATACTTTCTGCAGGCATGTTGTATGGATTCCGCATCTCTCAACTCTAGCCGTAAATACCGACATGTGTTTCATTTTCACTGGATGCAAACTTTGAAAACTTTCTAGAGCAAAACATAATGCCCTTGTGTGGTTCTGGGCAGGTGCATCGGCAAGTTAACCACCGAGATTTATCAATACATTTGTTGTTTGGTTTATTCCAAAATTGATTTCTTGGATCATCAAATTATGTGGCTTTCAAAAGTGGATAGTTTTCAGTATGAATGAAATTGTATACTTATTTTTGGGGGTTATTTGGAATGAGCCTTTTTTAAGTAAAAGGACATTTAGTAGAGTGGAAAATGGGCAAAAAGTGGCATTAAGGAGTAACCCTACCGGAGGTAATATTCATCACAAACATATATCACGGTAAAGCTCTTGTCTGTGCATCTGAAAAAATGTGGTGTGGAAATTTCGTAACATGTTGGAGGTCAACTAGGGTCACTTTACGAGGTCATCCAGAGGTCATCTGAGGTCAATTTATGGAAAAACACTATATCATCCTTGAACTATGGACCTAAAAATCATTGATTTTGTCTCAAATTTGGTACTCATGTGAAGAGAATAACTTTTTCTATCATGTGTGTGAACCCATTTTGAGGAGATAATGCAAAATGGATTTCAAATTTTGGACAAAAAAAGGGCAGTTTTGTCATTTTTGTGCTCCTATTTCGGGCAAAAATTGAATTTGAAGATACGTGTATCATTGTGAAGAATTTGCTCTTTGGGGAGTTTAACGGTATTTTCCCAGAAACTGCCCCCATACAATGTCCATATAGCATAAAAATTTGTAGGAATAAACAAGCACATTCTAAAGTTATTCTGTGACAAAGGTAATGACCTATAACAGCCAAGAAGAAAACTGCTTTTTTCAGGTCAGGGTTCAGATTAGGAGGCCTACCATGGACATATATGCATATTCTGTCGAATTAGGTGTCAATAGAGATAATACATTTTTTCTATCATGTGAAACCAATTTTGAGGAGATGTTTTAATGCACAATGGATTTCAAAATTTTGGGCAAAAAAGGTCATTTTGTCATTTTTTTTGCTCATATTTGGGCCAAAATTTGACATTTTGAAGATTACATTTTTACTCATCGTGATAATTTGCTCTTTGGGGAGTTAACCGGAATTTTCCCAGAAACTGAGAAACGGCCCCCATATATACTGTCCATATAACATAAAAATTTCATAGGGATAAACAGCACATGCTAAAAGTTATCTGTGACAAAGGTCAATGACCTCTAAAATCAAAGAAACTGCCTTTTTTCAGGTCCGGGTTCAGATATGAGCATCCTACCATGGACATATATGCATCATTCTGAAGAATTAGGTGTATCTTAGAGATAAATACATTTTTCTATCATTGTGAACTCAATTTCGAGGGGTTATACAGAATGATTTTCAATTTAAGGGCAAAAAGGGATTTTTTGTCATTTTTGCTATTTTGGGCAAAATTTGAATTTGAACGATTATGTTTATGAATCATCATGATTATTTGCTCTTGGGGAGTTAAAATGAGTACTTTCCCCATAACTGCCCCCATATACTGTCAATCAAGCATTTTTTTAAAATCCCCACATTTTTGCTCATTTTTGGGACAACATTTGAATTTTGAAGATACAAAAAATTACCATGATACTAATATTGGACCTTTAAGGAAATAAACCCTTCTAAATAAACACCACATAGTGGCATACGAAATCACGAAAAAATTTAATAGTAACAAACATTTAAATCCAAGAAAAAAACCTGCTTTTTCAGGTCCGAGATCATATTTTTCAGGGCATCTGTAGGCGTTATTGTGGAATTAGACATTTAAAAAAATCTCCTACATTGAAGGTAGATTTTGAGGAGTTATTTCGGAAATTGATTTGGATTTTGAGATAAAAGTGGCATTTTGCCCATTTGGAGTAAAATTTAGAAGAAAATGCCAGGTTTACCAAACAAGTTGGTAATACCGTTGGTTCTTCAAATGTAGGTCACATGAAATGGATAAAAATACATATTCAAAATGTGATAAAAATTTTGAGAGGGTTTATTTGAAATTTGTTTAAATTGGGGGAAGAGGGAAGAATCCGATATCATTGATACAAGATGTTCAGGTTTTTTAACATGATTAGGACAATTTTATTCTCTTCACATGATACCAAATTTGACAAATCCACTGATTTTTAGTAATGTCAAGGTAGGATATAATGTTTTTCCATAAAATTTGACTCAGATGACTCTGGATGACCTCTAAAGGAACCCTAGTTGCCCTCCACACATGTTTACAAAATCAAAACCATCATTTTCAGATGCAGCATGACAAGGGCTTTACAGTGATATATGATGTGATGAGATTACCTCCGGTAGGGGTACCGAAACACGTTTTGGCAAATTTCCACTCTACTAATTGGTTTGCACAATTTAAGCATGATATGGGGCAAGAATAGTCATTAAAGCAATAACTAGCAACATTTATTTTTGAAGGAGCGCCCCAAATTTTTCAAAAAGTTGAGATTTTACACCGTTGCATTGCTAACTGGTTAGTTAAACTATACCTGTGACCTGGCTAAGCTCGAAAATGTCTATGTGTGACAAATGAAGGAATTTTGTAATTACAATAATTAATATCGGAGATCTCCGATAATAATTCAACGGCTGCTGGGGGAAAACGGCTTTCCAATATAACAATAGCCGGGAAAAGCGCCATCTAGTGTCTCGATAATCATTGGTTGTTTTATGCTTCAGGCAAATCAAGTTATATGTCATTTTCTTGAGAGTGGTGGCCACTATTTATCATGGACGTACCATAACCTTAAGGTCCGTCACTACGCTGCACTGCGCAGTGCAGTGCCGATATATCGATCACTTGCTGCAGCAAAATCAAGTAACCTGCTGCAGCTGCAGTTAAAATAAATTTTAACTCGCGTTGCATACCGCAATGCAGTTATACTGGACAGAGACCCAATTCGAGCACTGCAACTTACCGCAACAGTTCGCCAACGCAACGTGCAGTGTAGTATGAAGAACCTTTAGCATTTCCAGACCTGCCGTTAAGTACAATCTGGCATTCCAATTCTAATTACAAAATCGCTTATTTTATGATAAATACGCATTTTTTAAGCCATTATCGTTCGCAGTTGTAATTTCCTAGACAAATACCAAAATTAACGGTTTTGTTTGCCAAAAATATTAAATTTTGAAAATTGGGGTGCTCTTCAAAAATGTGCTGTTATTGCTTTAATGCATGAGTAATAAATTACCTATATATAATAATGTAATAGACAATTTGCATGCCTGCTATATTGTTTCACAGGTAAGGTTGCTTTGAGGGCATGCTAACTGAATATCTGGTAAACAAGTACTACCTGTCCATTGCCGAGTTGTTGACGGATAAACTATCACCCCATAGTTTCTAAGGACATCTGATGAGGAGGGTAGATGGTTACCTGTAGAATGAAAAAGACGATCTACCTTCAAGGGTGTGGGCTTGTGGAGAGATAATGGCAACATCCAAAACTGTTCCTATCATAATGCCTTGCATGGTGGGCCTGGTTGCTCAAAGGCTAGGCCAAAGGCCAGGCAGGGGAACTCAAAAGGAAAAGAATAAGAGATTGCACTTTCACAATGTTGATCGTCTAAATTATTATGACAAAATCAGAATAAAACAAAAAAATGATCGCCGGCGACTACAAGTTTGATAACTGATTTGGAATAATTTAGTCCATAACTACCATGGTGTAAATTTACAAAATTCATTTCGGCCAAACAAATCTGTGATTTTTCTTCAAAATCTAGTTTTTCCACACGTTCTAGGAGAATGAGCATATTAGAGGGCGCTATATAACATACAAATATGCCCTTGGTAGCCATATCTGGACCAAGATTCCTACAATGGATTTGTCTGAAGTTTGCAGAGATGATAGCTCTTGCATGTCGCCTACTTATATCAGTTGTCAAAAATTGTGTCACCAATGCTTAAATGTTCTAAAAAAGAAGAGGACAATTTATGGGGGTCAAACAAGCTGTTGTGCTTAAGTTGGGAAAGAAAAAGAGTTATTTTTTGTACACATTATAATATCACTCCAGAAATATTTGAATACTATATAGAGGGATATTTATTTTAGCAGAAATTATTTTTCTTTTAAAAAGTTTTTCACCTGTTGTAAACCCAAGTGTGATAACTTCCTCCTGTAAAAAAAACCCAAAACTTAATTTATATCTTATTTTATCTCCATGGTTCATTTTTGAGACAATAATGAATGCTGAAAACATGACAAAAATGCCAAACTCTGATGTTTAAGATGGACATTTCTCATCAATTATAAGTTTTTAATTATTATTCAATGTCACATACATCTACCTCTTAATTAAGTTGGATGGCAATTTGATATAAAAGAAAAGGCAGCAAATTGTTCAGATTTTATTAAAAATCCTGATTGACATATCTCAGGTTGTTTTTCCCATACCTGCTATGTAAAACCAACAGTGCAATGTTTACATGCAAGCGATATTGTCAAAAGAGAGAGAGAGAAAACTGAAAGAAACATGGAAATGTTAAAGTTCAGCCAAAAATATTTTAAAATGTAGTGTAAAATAAATCCATACTCATTTTCACTTGTTCGAAATTAACTTGGACATTAAATTGTGTGAGAACTGCAAGAGAGACCAACAGACTTTACTTTAAGTTGATGGCAGTGACATCACTGCCACCATTCTTTGTGCCTCTGGCATGCTTTTTGACAGATGTTTAAAAGCACCTGGTCAGTAACTCACATACCATTGTCTTTGTTACCACCTCATCTAACAGACTCGCTGTAGATGAGGTGTAGCGATCCCACTACAGCAACATTATATGGTGGAGTCTGGCCCAATCGCTTCAAAAGAGAGATGGGCACTCCGTTCATGTGTACACAGGTCCGTCCCCTTTACCCCTTTACCTTTACTGTCTTTGTTGATGTTTAGACCTTATTGTTATTGACTGATAGCTGATGGCAAGGTGACATCACTGTCACCATCATTGTGCATTGGCCTGCTTTTTGACAGATATTGAAAAGCACAGGTCAGTAACTCACACATACCATGTCTTTGTAATGTTATAGACCTTATTGTTTTTGACTGCTAGATGATGGCAGTGACATCATGCCACCACCCAGTGTGTATACGTGGCATGCTTTTGGGCAGATTTTGCCCAAAGCATGTGGTCAGCAATCACCCATACACATTGCTTTGGTGTTTTTTACAGGACAAGCTGCTTGGTGGATTAACACCTCAGGTGTATCGAAACATCATGAGGGGAAAAATAAATGCAATGAAATTTAGTTCTTTAGGAGCCAACAGTGTGAAAATGATACTGGACATTTCTACAAATCAAAATGTTTTCAAGTAAGTTTAAACTGGCTGTGAGGTTGGGTTCAGTCCAAAATGTTTGACCATGGAAAATTGTTGATCCCAGACCCAATCATCATATTTTCACATTCATTTTGAATGCCCCACTTAGAGCTCAAAATGTCAGTGAATATCAGAAAGTGGTACCACCTATGAACACCCTCACAAAATGAGCACAAGTGGATTAAATCATCAGCACAAATATGGAAATTTGATTCCAATCATCTTTCACAATCATTCTAATGGCCAGTTAGATTGTCAGTGAATATCAGAAAGTGGTACCACCTGTAAACGCCCTCACATGAACGCCCTCGCAAAAGGAGCATTAAGTGGGTCATTCATCAGCACCTACATTAAACTAATCACATGGGCAATACGTGATGAGCATGTCATGAAAGTATGCAGTAGTCAGAGTGAAGCATGCAAATTTGTTCCAATGTAACATTAAAAAATGCATTTTGGTATTGAAATGCGACACGATCTGGTCCACTTCAGGGTAACAGAGGCACTTTTGAAAACAAGGTAGTTCTCGAACCGTTAGTCTCGCCTGCTTTTGCAATTACCTGTAACATATGCAATACAGCCAACTGCCCAAATGAAGTTGGAGTATAAACAAAAGAAATGAATTTTTATTTTTTTGCAAAATTATGCAAATTAGCTCATCAAAATATACAATGTCACCAGCAACATGTGTACATTGAAGCCCTAGCCTATAAACTTCCATATAGTGAATGTCTCATCCTCATACCATCTACTATAAAATTTGATGTTGTATTTTCTTTTTGTGCATAAATTATGCAAATTGGGTAATTATATATGCAATCAATGTCATCAGCAAACATATGTGCATGTAAGCATTTCATATGGTGGAGGTTCCATCCTCATAACATCTGCAATCAACCAAAAAATATGTTTTCCATTTTTTGTATAAATTATGCAAATTAGCTCATTAAATATGTAATGAATGTCACCAGGTACATCTGCATGGAAGCTTTAGGATATAAGCTTTCATATGGTGCACAGAGGTCCCATCTTCATACCATCTACAATAAAAGAAATGCATTTTCTATTTTTAGCATAAATTATGCAAATTAACATATTTTGGCCACGAAATTTAATCAGGTCAAGAACCTCTTGCCCTCCTACCATCCACCAAGTTTTGTCACTATAGCTTTAACCTAAATAGCACAAAAATTTAGTTAAGACATTTATCAACTTGCCCAGTAATGAAGTTTACTATATTTTACTATATGGCTGATTATAAATGATGAACAATGATGAATTTGTGTTACAGTTTTGACTGTAACACTCCTTGAACATCACACATGCCAAATCCACTGCAAAATATTTTATGAAACCAAAACTTTGTAACTTTAATTAAATGAGAACAAAAAAAAATGTGGACTACACTCAGGGACAGAAATCATTTGACGAGTGCATACTTCCTGGTTGTAAAGGTGGGGCGGAGCTACCAATGTACTAGAACGTGTGCAACTGGTCAGTGACTCAGCAACAGCAGGTTGCCTCAGTGGCCAATCAGAGGTAAGCGCTGCTTTATCTCAGTAAATATGCAGAGAACCGAGAAGTACGGTCCCGTTAAAGGGTTTAAGTCCCTGAGTATACTACTTTAATATTAACAAGGATGTCAAAATATAGGATATAAACAGACGAAAGGTTTTAAAAAAAAGATGGATTTTATCAAGAAATTTTCTGTATGGTTGATAATCTAACTTTCAAAATTTGTTGACATGATTAAAAAGTGTGACAATGTGAGCAAGCATGCTATCATAGTAGTAAGGCCATGTTAGGAGCGTCCGTATCATGGATACACGCGGCCCCGGATCAGCATACTTAGCTGAATAAATCCTGACACCACCGCAAGCCATTACAAATGACTTGTGGATACGCCAAGAAGAAGAAGTAGTAAGGCTTAGTTTTTTGTGCATGAACACCATGCTTGTATGTGTGTTGTCACTTGGGTGTCGTTTGAGGGAGCTGTTCAGTCACTTACGGGCGAGTAATGGCAAGCGAGTGATCACACGTCCATGCTCAATCGGTTCTTACAGTATCTCTGATTCGTTCATTGCATGATATAACACAAGAGCTTTTACTTGTGCCCAGGGGGCTGACCCGATCTCCAATAGCCTCATCCCCAGGAATCAAATTTTTAATGCAAGTAGTTAAAATCTTGGTGTCTGAAGAAAGCTACTATTTTTCACATTTACCCTTTGAAAACTTGAACTAAAAGTGTTTAATTTGGATGTTATGAGCATAAATGTTGCGTCATTTGGTCAACCAATATTAGTTTCACACAGTATTCTATGGGGCCTTTAGCTCTCATATAAAACAGTTTGAAATATTGCCGCAAAACTTTACAGACTGTATTGGGGCCAAGATTATTCAACCAAGATGGAAACTTCACATAATTAAATCAGGCCATCCTTTTATAAGTTATGGGCTTCCAAAGGACACATTTCTTATTATTCTCCATTTTCTATTGCCTTATTTTTGTCTATGATCTAAATTTTGTTATTTCTGACAATGGTCTGAGTGAATCAAATCGGGGTATAACACAAATCAATAATGATTATTAATGTGGCAACATTTCAAATTGACAACTGTCGCAGACTTCAAAGTAATCCGGCAAATCAATTTTGGGCCGAGCAGTCATATGGCATCATTGAATCAAATGGCAACATGTAGGTCAACCTACCCCTCCATTGTCATGTTTCAGGTGGAAAAAGTACTACCTTGTCTCTCTTTCCTCATTTTTTCTAGAAAATGTCATCTATTTTTCCCTTCCCTTTTTAATTTCTTGTTATTTTCCTTGGGCACATGTTCCTAATACACATTGTTACTAGATATATAGTCAACATGAACCGAAATATATGGGTAAATGGATGATGTGCAAAGATAGGGACACGCACACACATACATACACCCAAACAATTTTTGCGCTGATTAAATCAGACAGACTGTAATAACAGGTGCATCTACCCCGCATGGGCTACCAATGAAAATAGCACCTCTCGCACACAGAGCCACTTTTGAGATAATAAAGCAAGGAGTAGCTGAAGCAATAGCTGCCGGGTGCTGTGTTGCCCTTTTATGTATAGCAGAAGAGTGCATCTCATTTTGGTTTCAATCATAAAGCACATTTCTTGATTGATGAAATTAAAAAAAATAGGGAGCATATAATGAAGACCATGTAGTAGTAGTAGTAGTAGTAAAATCAAGTTTTAAATCTGGTTTTGTCCCAGTCTAAATTAAAGGTGCTTGTTCCGATTATGTGTATTGTGTTCTATACTTGATATGAGAGCCTGGCACTTGCAGATACACCACATCAAGTACCGTGGGAAACAAACTTGCGGTTTTGATGGTAGATGCAATTAATCCTCTGAAGTCTACTGGACTACTTGATTGGATTATCCAATGTATAACAAATCAGAGACATGGTAAGAAAAGTGAAAAGGTTTGCAAGATGTGTAGAAGGTCTATTTTGATTTGTTACTCAAAGGTCATCATGTTATATCAGCTAATGAGCCAATCTGAGATACTCTAAGAACACTGAGAATATTAATTAGTCAAAAACAAGTGTCTTATTTGACTAATTAAAAATTAGTCATACAAATCAGTTGTTTTATCATTCATAATAATGTACTTCAATGCTGGAATCATGTTTGCTATGCTGGAAGATAACCTTCCCATATTTTAAACTAGTTTTCATGATTACAAAATATTTTCATTACCTCTAAATTTACACTTCAAAATGACAAATTAATGACTGACGAATTATAATTTGTCAAATTAATTGACTAATTAAAGATGACTTTAGACTCACCAAATGACGAATTTAAGTACACATTGGTCATTTGCTAATTAGTCTTTTGACAAATTTTGTAATTAAAAAGTCCTGATTTTTAAGTTGTAGAAATATTTGCAATTATGAAATTTAATCCGAAAATCTTTAAAAAAAACATTCTTTTTAATTCAAACCACTTTTTAGCACTATTTTGTGGATTATAAAAAATAATGTGCATGAGTAATATTTAATTAGTCAAATAAGACACTTTTTTGACTAATTAATATTCTCAGTGAAAGGTGATAGACCTCAGAGGGTTATAACCCACTGACCAAACACTTGACCAGTGATAGCGAAAGGCAGGAATGTGGGCATGCAGTTCCCAGAAAATATTGAGAAATGGCAGCAAATAAATTGGGATGATGACTTCTAAAATCAAATCATTTACCAAAATTGTCACTAATTTGTCATTTCCTTTTGCAGGGATGCAAATTTGACAAGAATCACAGAATAGATTCTCGCAGGGATTCCCGCAGCATCCATGTATGAGAATCAATTTTCCCCATTGAATCATGTATTAAGTGTTGTCATTTCAAGTCAATTTGATTCTCGCAAACTCTGACGAATTTGCATTCATGTTTTGTTTCAATGCATTCAGGGTCATGGCCCGATCGCCAATAGCCTCGCCCTCAGAACCCCAAGTTTGATATAAAATTGGATCTTGATTAAGCCCAAATTAATTGGTCGAGCTACGAATTGCAAAAATTGCAAGACGCAGTCGAGCCCAATATTTTAAACTCATAGCGAGACCAATTAATATTGGGCGTAAATCATCCAATTTTATCATTATCATGTTTTGGATCCAATATTTTCACACACTTGGACCCCTCAAAACATGATAATAAGCGGAAGTGGTCAAAATGTTGGTATCAGAAGAAAGCTACTATTTTTCTCATTCACCCTGTGATATCTTGGGGCTAAAGGATGTTTTGTTTGTAAGTTATGAGTGAAAATGTGCCCCATTTTGGTCGACCAACATTAACTGTACAGAGTACTCTATGGGGCTTACAAAAGCATGTTTTTTAGCTCTCACATCAAAGCAGATTGAAACATAGGCACAAAACTTTACAGAAGGGGTTTTGGGGTGAAGGCCATTCTATTAGGATGATAACTTCATATATTTAAATCGGGCCATCCCCTCTAACTAATGTATCCAAAGGTTAATTATGTAGCCAGCAAAGCTTAAAAAGCCATCGCAATGTTGCAGAAAATTTATGACGTTTGCTCAGGCAGTGCTCGGACCTACACCTCAATTCCCACTAAGCCAAAGTTATTTCAGTGGCTTGGACTTGGCACCTGAAAAATAACTCAAAAAGGCAGCCACCGTACTATCAACCCTTTCGAGTGTTCAATCACTTTGTAATTCATACCAATCAAACCAGCTGGGCATATGGAAATCTACAGCAGATATCATGAAATCAGAAGTGTGTTTGAAGAGGTATTATTTCGAATCAATCATAAGGATTTTTCTCCCCTTCCTTTTGGCTCAATAGGGTGGTAGATGGTATCTGACAGGGTTATTACACACACACAGGCCTGCCACAAGGAATATTAATTTCACTGTAACCAATGTTGCCAACCTATAGCGCAGATTGAGCAGGCAATGGTGGTTTCAGGCGAGCGTTTGTTCGCACTCGACAATTGATCACTTGCAGTTTGAGATGCTGCAGCGTTTTCATAGCTTGACTCATAAGAAAGTAGCTACATCTTCTAGAAAAATTGAGCAGTTTGAAGCAATTTCTGTATTAGGCAAAAAATGCTAACAGGAGAATACAGGGTGTTGGAAAGAGTTTTTTTGTGAACATTTTGATTTAATATAAAATTAAAAACAATTATGTTATTTTTTCATTTGATTACGTAATCAATATCCCTTCTAGTACTCCAGGTGGTACCAGCTGCAAAGCACATATTCCTGGACAGCTGCCAACATTCTAAACAGGTGTCGTTTACTTCTCTTTCCACTATTAATACAAAACATTACATAATGTGCTAAAGATTCTCAATTTTTTTTTTGGAAGTACTGAGCAACAAATGAAACTTGTTTATTATCATAAGGGTACAAATAGTACCAGGAATGTACAATAATAATATCCCCAGACAGGGCAGAGATTTGAGGAAACTTTATATGCATGCTCCATCATGAGAGGAAAAAATATTAATGAAACCTAAAATAACTGCCTATACTTCTTAAGTTTGAGGGTGACGTCATGACGCATTTCTGCATTCGCTCTAGCATTTCGATTGTGCGATTCTATGGTGCAAAACCTAACACACGCAGTGATGTCACCCTCAATCTTGATATCAAGCAGATTATAGTGTGATTTCATGCCTACCTATGTCCATTCATTTAGTCACCTCCTGGTATTTACACTCATTACTGAGACAACAAGTAAGAAAGAGAACTAAAATCACCAAAAAATGTAGAGGAAAGATGATCATTAATTGCTAATGTTTTTCATTTGGAAAAAATACGGACAGCAGTCCCAAATAGGTCATCCGATTATGTGGTCAAAGACCCTAAGTGGCCCCTGAATGACCTTTGACCTCACCTATGATACCACGTAATACCCCTTGTCTAAATGTATAAGCATATAAAATATGTACTTCATCCATTACTGCACTAAAATGCTAGACATCATTTTAACCAAGTGTATACCACATGCACAAGATATGACCCAGTGGATCCTGAGGACCTTTGGACCTCCTCAGTAGGTCACCACCGCACATAAGACCCCTTGCGCCAATGTATAAGCCATACTAAGTATAAACTTGTCCATGACTGCACTAAACAAGCTAGACCACAAAACCATCAGTGTCTACCAAAAGTTTTGACACACAGACACAAACAGACTGACAGCCTGACAACACACACCATCCTGCTGCCATACGGTCTTCTATTGGACGACCTACAATGATATAAGACACATTCAGTGATTTGCTAAATCAAGCAAATCGAAAAAATCATCAAATCATATTTTTGCAGTATGTAACAGTACAGGTAGCCTAACATACCCTGCAAATGATAAGACCCAGAGCAACCTAATAGGACAGAATCGGAGGATTTAGTCATTACTGTCCGTTCGGACACTTACTTACAACACGGAATTGAATGGAGAATCGTATCTTGACACGCCGTTTTCTTCCTTTTCTGTCATTCTACAGCTGGAAAAGTAACTTATGAGAATTCTACGCTCAATCCTTCACTTTGAAGCTATTCCTGTCAAATTTAAAATATTTTTCAAATCACTGATAGTTTCTTTAAGGAATGTGTGTCAACCCTGAATTTTCTGGTATCTGTTTTGGTTTTGTAACTATGCAAATAGTTGACTATAATATGTACAAGTATACATTTCTTCTAGAAAGTAAATTGGGACGAGGGATCTATTAGTGACACGCACACAAGGGAGAGGGGCAAGCAAGACGCCGGTCACAACCACCCTCTCACCCCACATCGGATTCAAGGTGCAACAGCCAGATTTCTTTCACATATCAGTTGTCCCTTACAGATATCGAAAGTACTGATTTTTGTCCTTATGTAAAGCTTTCCATCAAAAATAACCCCCATCTGAACGGATTACGCTGAGAATGTTTCTTTGGTTACAACAAAATTTGAAATTTCTAATTTTGTAGGAGCAAATACGAATTTCAACCTATGTTTTTATATTGAATATAGCCAATCAGAATCAGTCCACCGTTTTCCTCTCTTAACAAACACTCTAATGCACACAAAGGCAGCATTTTATAATACCTCCCACATGTATTGATCGAGCTCTCGATCAACTTGAGCAGCCGGAGTTTAAGCCATTTCTGTAGCCAAATACACAAGGTAAAGAAATCTATTGAGTGTCTAATCTAGATTAAATTACTATTATGACACAATATTTGGTCCTCAAAAATCTCTCGTTTGCACTTGAACGTGTATATCTTGCCATCTTATAAGAAAAGTGTCTAAAAAGGAAGATTTTGCCCCCAATTGTTCCCGACAGCATAAAAAACATTTGAATTTCATGATTTCTCATTTTATTGTTTTACCAACGAAACATTTTCTAGGACACGTTTTTTCACTTTTAAAAAAAATAAAGCTTCGTTTTGAAAAATTAAGAAAAGCTTTTAAACTGGTGATTTTTACCTTTTTAATCCCCAAAATTTGAGTACATATTGAAGGAATATCTTTATTAAAAATTGACATTAAAATTGAGAAAACCGTTCCTAGAGTAGGCCAATTGCTATCGTATGAAAGTTAAACCTTGCCTTTTACTTCGGTAATTTTACTTTGGTAACTTTAAATTGAGTAGTTATGCAAGTGATGGACATACATCTGTAATGCACTAATCGAATAAAAAATCATTTGCTCCAAACTCTCATAATCAGAAGAAAAAGAAATTTATCAGGTCTAAATTACTTGCTTTGTTTACATTTTCAAATATTATTTTGGCTGCACGTTGTGCTTGAGAGCGTGAAATGTGCTAAATTCCCGGCCGTTATGGAACATGCTTTTTGTGACTTTAAAATAGTCAAAATAACTTTTGTAAAATTGGCAACAATACGGACAGGGTACTGCAATGGATAATCTTTGTTGGTTAACGATAGAACACATATTCATGTTTAAAAATATTTTTCTTTTTTTAATTTGAAATTTGTATAAAACAACAAAAGCACTATCCTTGACAACCATCCTTAAGAGAATTCTACAGACCTAGCATGCACTTTTAAGCTATTCCTGCAAATTTCAAATATTTTGAGACTCTTCAGCGGGTGGACATCTTAGTGTTCTTTAAAAAATCAGAGAACAGAACATGTTTTTCAAAGAACTGCTATAAAAAATGCAATCACTTGTCGGCTAGATTTTCATTAAACGTAACTTGGAAGCCGGTATCGCTTACACTGAAATCAGATATCATCATATACAGTCATCTATTATACTACTCTCTCGTAAAACACCATTGCTACACCTATATGGGTTGCGAGTATTTACAGATTATTCCATGAGTACGTAATCAATATGTGCGTACTATATTAAGGTATCGTAAATGTCAGGGATTTATTCGTTCTAAAAGTGATATTTCAGGTGAGCATAAATTGAACTATTGCCATATTGTCTTAACTTTTGACTTGGCAGCCAGGGAATAAAAAAAGGTAGCTGAAAGAATTCCATCTGGATAAACAAGAATTTAAACATTTCAAAGACCTGTCAATTTTTAATATTAAAAAAAAAGATTGAACCTTTGTTGGTAATGATAAAACACCATTCATGTTTTTAAAGGTGCAAAAGTTAGAAATCTGTGTAAAAAAAAATCACTATCCTTGAAACCCTCATGAAGAGAATTCTACAGACCTAGCCTTCACTTGTTAAAGGCTATTCCTGCAAATTTTAAATATTTTGACTCTTCATCAGGTGGATCACTCCTTAGTGTCTTTAAATCAGAGAAGGCAGAACATGTTTTTAAAACTATATAAATGCAAAACTCACTGACGGCTAGATTTTCAATGAAACAGCGACTGAGCAAGCCCCATATCGCTTCAACTGAAATCAAGATATCATCATATACAGTCACCTATTAATACGACTCTCTTAACTACGCTCTCGTAACACCATTGTCTACCATATATGGGTTGCTGATTATATTACGGATCTATTCGTGAGACGTAATCAATAACGTGGCAAGTACATATTAAGGTATCTTATGTCTGGATTTAGTCTTAAAGAGAACGCCGTACAACGAATAATATTAAACAATATACCCACTATATAATTATTGACACATATATCGAGTGGTTTCATTGAAAAACCGAATTATATTAACACGCCTAACAATGAATTAGAACTATCTAGTCTGACCATGTGCTATTTAAAAAATCGCGCTAGTGTATAACAGTTATGCGATACGACCGGCACGTTTTGCGTCATACGTACCCATAAGGAAATACACATTATGAAACGCATCATGTGTGAATGTGTTTACGTATCGCATATCACAATAAAAACAAAAAAAAAAAAAAAAAAATCCCAACACATCGGCAATTTCAAATAGCGCATGGTCAGACAAAATGTTTTTAATTCGGTTTTATGTTAGTATAATTCCTTTTTCCCATGAAACCACTCCATATTGTCAATAATTGTTTTTTATAGGCGTAATTGTTAAAGTGTATTTTTTGATACAGGGTACTCTCCCTTTAAAACGTGATATTTAAAGGAACTGAGCATAAATCTGAACTGTTTGGGCCATGGTTTGTCATAACTTTTTGACTTGGCAGTCAGGAAAAAAGGTAGCTGAAAGAATTCCATCTGATAAAACAAGATCTTGAAAACATTCCAAATACAATGTCAAGTTTTTAATATAACAAAAAATTGAACCTTTGGTTAGTAATGATAGAAACACACTATTCACCCATGTTTTAAAATGGCACAAAAATTAGAAATTTGTGTAAAACAAAGCAGCTATCCTTGAACAAACAATCCTTAGCGAATTCCTATATCTACGACCTGCCTTCACTTTTAAGCTATTCCTTGCAAATTTCAATATTTTGACTCTTCAGTGGGTGGATCACTCTTAGTGTCTTTAAATAGTGAGAAGCAAACTGTTTTTTCAAGAACTGATATAAATCAATCAACTGGCGGCTAGATTTTCAATGAAACAGCGACTTGGAAGCCCGTATCGCTTGCACTGAAATCAGATATCATCATATACAAGTCAATCCCAAACACAACTGTACTGATCACGATTCATCCTGGGATAAAGTTGTCCAAGAAGTTTAAGAACACAAGACATTCCATGATAAAGAGAAGATTTCACAGTATCTTCCACCATGCTTGCTCCAATGGAGGTTTGTTTGTACAGGGTATGATGTGAATCGTATGAATGACCATGACTATAAGTTAACAGTATTGATCACAAACTTGCATTTTTAATAGTGTTTCATCTCTGAATATTCACATGAACTCTGTACAAAACTTCAAATGGAAACATGCATTGTGGGAAGCTACGGATATCTTCGCTTTTCCATGATCATGATAAAATTCCCTAAGTACTAGCACTTTGTGGGCTCAAATGAAAATACTAAGTCATGATTGTTTTTTTTTTTTTTGTGTGTTAAGAATAGGATTTTCGTTTTGGGACCACATGACCAATATTGAGGTGAAATTCCCAAACTGGTGGGCATTGTGGATTGACTCAAAACCCCTCTGGAAAAAATACTTAACTTCAATGATTTGGTAGTTTCAGCTGAAGAAATTAATCCAAGAATGAAATATTTGTGGCATTCATAATTTAAACCAGTTTCTATAGCTATAGTAATGGACAACCACATAAGCATTAAATAATTACATAAGAGAGATTGTTAAAATACAACAACCAGTTTTTTTATTCTTACTCCTATTGATCCCAGAGCCTTGAGTATGTCTAACATATTTCACTGATGTCAAAAACAACCCTACAAACACAGGGTGGATTAAATAACAAACAATCACTTCCCAATTTTGTTAGCACATTAAGTTTATTGGAGAAACATCATACCAGTACAATGTTTTACTGTTTCTACTGACAAATTCAGTCATCTTAATTGTCTGTTTTCCAAGTTTGTCGCAGTTTATGGAAATCAGGAATTCCCTGAAGCAAAGTCAAGCACCACTTCAGGGCCATATGTAAGCAACAAATATTGTTACCAATGCTATTATAAAGCGACATGCTCAATGTTGTTTGCTGATTTTCAAAAAATACAACTTTACATGAATTTAAAAAATGCTTTTATGTCAAATTATAATACAGGCTTTAGCCTTTAATAGGCAATTAAAATTTCCATTATATGACCCCTTCCCCCTAGGAACCACAATGCCGCTTTACTAGAATGTGCATTATATTAATTAGCAACATGAGTGGCATTGTGGTTCTTGGGGGAAAGACCTCGTTTTCACATGTTTGATTTCTAGGGGCATGAACACTAAATGGAATTAGACAAAATAACAACCTCATGAAATAAAGAGTGGGGCCAATTCAAGTGACTAAGTCTTGTCTGTGCCATGCTTTATCATTACAATAAGGCCACTGTGTTGTCTTTCAGAGTCTGCTTGGTGAGAAGGCTTATATTAGAGTGGGAGCATGGACCTAAGTCAAACATTTTCATTCATCCCCTACTACAGAAAAGGTTTAAAACCTTTGGTAGTTAGTATGGACTACATCAATGCTAAAAGCTATGCTAAGTTGAAAAAGTGTCACCAAAAGTGTATACTTGAGCAACTTAATGACCCTGAGTGAACCCTGAATGACCTTTGACCTCCCCTCTGTTACCCATAAGACCCCGCATTTTCAATGTATAAGCATAACAAGTAGCACTCAATCCCTCACGACTAATAAAATTCCTTTTAAAAGGAAAGGGTCGCCCCAAGGAAGTCAGTCTTGTTTGGTTGTTTCTATGTGGTTGGGAAATACTTATGTAAGAAAGAAAGGGTAACACCATTCAATTAAAGTTGTAAGTTTTATTGCATTTTGCTTAGTACAAAAGTCACAATTTTTAAATAAGTATAAAAATAGATTATATTGATTAGGTGCCATCAAGTAGGCTGATATTACGGTAATGTGACTTTTTTTCCTGAATTGACAAAATAAACAGACCATGAACAACAGACAACATTGATGAAGGTGATCTTGAATTGCTTTTATTTTAGGACAGCGACAGCAAGATTTGAAGATGATGCAGGATATTAACCCCATAATTATAAATTGGAGGTGTTAGATGAAGATTTGAAAAGACATTATACATTGGCTAAATTAAGGTGGCTGTTAAGCCAGGAATTCAAAGGAACTGTTTTTTTGCCGTACCTTCTTAATTGTTGTTCCAACTAATTAAAAGTATACATATTTTGAGAAGGAATGACTCAAGAAATCCAAATATGTTATTTGGATCAAGCAAAAGAGTCTAAAGTCGGTCAGATTTCGATTTTTAACTTTTTTCATATAACTGTATGCAGCACCATTAAAAAAGCTAACATTTTGCTTAAACCCCCAATGAATTGAACCATTAATCCAAAGATATAATCAGTTTAAGGGTGGCCAAAACAATATGAAACCAAAGACTTTTCCTCTCTTCTTTGTTTTGGCTATATCTCAAATTCCAATATTTGCGACTCTCCTAGATTTTGCTTGTCACATCAACATATTATAATATTTTTCCCCAAAATACGTATTTTTTTGAGAAAATCATAAAAAATGGAGATTTTCACTCATTTGATTTGGTTCCCTATAAAAACTATAGAAATGTTATAAAATGTGCCTTGTTCGTATTTTTATTACAGAGTCCATAGTTTTCTAGGGTCGGTATTTTCCCCTTTTTCAATTCTTCTGCACTATTTTCAAATTACGTTTGCCAAAAAGCCAAACACCCGCGTGTTTCATTCAATTTGAGCAAACGCCAAGATTGTTCAAGGTTGACATAAATCAAACGATTTTTAACCAAATGAAAACTAAAATACCGACCCTAGATTTTGATATGCTCTATACGATCATTTAATTTCTACCTGTTTTGCTTGATATGGATTTCGAGTACTGGGAACCGAAAATCACGAACTAACGCCGAAAAGTGAACACAGAGAGAGAAAATCGCCATTTTGGCCCAAATATTTGTCCCATTTTCGCTACAAAATAGAGCCTTACTCCAAACCACAAGCGTTGTCATAATCATCTCTTATTCTTCACCCTGCTTCCTGCACCGGTCACATTGCTCATCTGGATACTTATGCATCAAAATTCAAACAATTTTCATGATGCTCAAATCGTGAAATTAAATCCCATTCTGTTTGCAAAAGCAATTCACGTGGGCAACCATTTACAAAAAATGCATACAATTACCATGGGTGTGCGTCATAGCGAATCGATGCATCAAGGAGTTTCTGATGCGCTCATTACATGCGCGCGCCGAATAGCACAGGCGAGTATTGCTTAATACGCTAAATTACCCGCCCTTTTTGCATTTCAGCCCATGTGACTGTTCTTGGTCAAAAATGAGTAACATAGTAAAAGAACATGAACAAAATATGAGGAAAAATAAATATATATAGATTCTTTAAAATAATATGGAAAGAAAACATGGTTAATGCCGTTTAAATGAAAAACTAAAAACTGGCCCATTTGACTAAGTTCCTGCTTCAAGCCACCTTAACATTTGTGGAGTTTTTGGTGTTCTATTAGTAAAGTTTAATTTTTTTTTTTTTTAAATTAATACATCATCGTGCTAAGTGTATCTTTACAAAGGAAAGGTGGGTAATCAAATCCTAGGCTGAAATATGTTATTTTGTGGTGTGTGTGATTGGAAGTAATTTTAGAGCATACATAAGTGGAATTATGATCTTTAATTTGTGATGTAGTTCAGTAGGCAATGAAAAGCTTTGATTTGATTCTCCATCTTTAAAGGTAGGTGCTTCATTGCATAGTAATAAAGAAGTATACATGTCTTTAGCTAAAATCACAACTAAGAATAATACAGGTTTATTATTTATACGCCCACAAGGACAGAACACGTACGCATAGCATTTCTAAGTCCCCCTTCGCCAACAAAAGTTGGCGGGGGACCAAAAAATGTTGCATAACAAGAAAAATATGAGGGTCGGCCAGATTTTTTTTATATGACCTTCACAATGTTTTACTCAAAATAAATACAACATGTCAAAGATTTTTCAATGATAACACAAAGATATTTTACTTTACCTGTTGTAGTTGTTTTGTTGTCTTGTTTTTATATTTTTTCATCTTTGTGTTGGTAAAAAAATGTTGTTTTTTTTTAATTGTTTATGAAAATCATGGGTCGGTCGGTCGGTATAATTTTTTTATTTTTCTAATTGCATTTAAAAAATTGAGTCGGTGGGTTTTTAGGGTCGGTTGGGTTACAGCAAACAAACAATTTTTTATGCCTAACTGCCAATCAGGTCCAATGCAATATACTGTGACACAAAGCTATATGATTTCCAGGAAGAGAAATCAATATTTAACAACAAACAGAGAACAAAGTACCCTTTAAATTACCCCTTTCATAAAACTCCTATCATGTAACCCACATACAAATCTCTTTGTGGTACCCTGTCACACACACAGACCGTCACCTGTAATGCGACAACCAGATAAAATCTGCACTTACACAAAAGATACACCCATTAATCTAAACTGGTGGCTTATTTTCGAAAATTTCATGAATCAACATTGACACACAAAAATAAAGGTATGTGAAAGTATACTACCTTAACAGAGTTAAGGCATTACCTGTTACAGTTCTGTGAAAAATACAACTTGTACACTTCAAAAGAAACTGAAATTAAGAAAAAATTAGTGTGCAAAAATATTAGTGTATGCGGCATATTTTGGGTGAGAAGGAATTATGGCGATCCGAAAGTGTGTGACAATCGCTCGACGTTTAGAACGCGGTCCATGCAAGTGTGAGGTTGGTCAAAATGGAGAATTTGTGTATTGGTACGGCCTATCTAATTTCCATACAGACTCATGCATGTCTCTTGTTTCCAAAATTGTGACAGACATCAGAGTGCTTTAAATCCTGCACAATTGTTTTACCTCGCAAACAAGTGAATCTTTCATGAGCACTGCATATCGTGCAAGTTATCAGGACAGGCTCTACACCACCTCGCCCTGTCTATAGTGTTTTCTCAAATATTACTATCGTTGATCACAGTCACGTTTCTCGGACTGAAAATGAAATTACTTCTCTCTCCTGATAAGATTGAATGAATCATTAATGAGTCAAGTTAATGTACATGTATGAGCACAGATGGCGTGACGATCCGTGTCCTGCTTTGATCTTCGCGTGCGGTGTGTTCAACAAATCTAATTTGAGCCATCGCCCCCTTTCAAAGATCTTAATGCGACACAAAACTGGGACACTTTAAGCTTGTTTGACATCTGCAGTTATATAATTTATTGGAACCGCTAAGGATTGATAGGTAAAATGAATAAAGTTGATCCTGTAACCCAGGCAATATATTACTCTGTATGTTCAAGTAAAAATAACAAGGTGATCAGTTCACCTCATCTTGTGGTTTCCTTTCCAGAAATGCAGTAGAGTAACAGGTGGGGGGGGGGCAGGGGCAGGGAAGGTTGCCACCCCAGAGAGCTTTGACCGGGAAGAAAAGCTTGAAAATCATGAAATCAGTCCTCTTTTTGCCTGCTCACCAAGAAATTTTCACCTCCAACCAGGAACATCTGCACCTCAAAACCACCTCCAACTTTGACAATCTGCCTCAAAACCGGGAATTATCCCCCTCTGACAGGTGACCCCTGTTACACCCCTGCAGAAATGTGAATGATGTTTGATTTTTACTCAATCAATACCAAACAGTTCATTTCATGTGGTCATTTAATCGACAGGTTTCATTCTTAAATAATACTTTATAAACAGCTAATTTTATGACAAAAATTAACCAGAAACTCTTTCTGTTTTATAGCATCAATTTTTTTGAGAATTCGATCAACATCTTCCACAAATTTTTGATGAGCTTAAGAAATTGATTCATGCCATGCAATTTTTGTGAAATTTCAAGTTCTCATGATTTGTGAAAATATATCACTCTTGAAATTTAGTTTATTTTTAAAGTACACTTAGATGACTTGATTTTCCATCTCGCGATTGACATTTTTAAAGTCTGCTGTCAGGCTGCTATCGGAACAAGCTTCAAAGATGTGGCTGGGCTTTTGAGAGTTAAAGTTCAAATAAAATAAGCGCTACCAAGAAATACTTGGTATCTTCAGTATTGATGAGGTGCTGAGAAATGTCATTCTGATCACTGCTCATCTGGATGAGAAACCACAGCTTGTAAGCTCCGATACTGGTGAAAGGGATTTGCAATGATCTTGGTTTGCATCTTCTAGTATCACAGATGGCTTGCTGTTTGAAAGTGATTTCAGGAGGTGGGTTGACATCAATCTGACTTCAAATGATTGTATGCATGTTGCTGAGCCTTTGGATGTATCGCCTTTCTTCTGGGTAGATTGAGTTCCTTGAGGAGGGCAGCAACCGTTTGATCCTGGCTATAGTCGGTTAGCATGTCGGGAAGCAAAATATGTATGAGTGCCGTACTTGGAATCTCAAGTGTCGGATCAGTTTTGGAATACAGAGAATTCAACATGGCATGTCTATGGAAACTACTATCAGTGAAGCCACTACAGTTTGCAAGTTATTAAAGGTACATTTCATGATTCCAGCACCTGTTTTATACATTGTTCACTAGATATCCTTCAGAAAAGCTTATCCACAACTTTTTAGTTGATCCTGAGTTCCCGACCTTGCGGTTTTGTGTTGCGAGCAAATGCTTGTTTCCCACGGTCCCATAGGCCAATATGCTATAATTTATGTATGTTTACAGACAAAAATACAAAAGTACAAATTTCTTAGACATACAACTGAATCTGCACGTAGGATTAGGTACACATGGGTTACTAATGATACAAAAATTTCAACTTTTTTGAGGCAAGTCGGGGGGACGAGGCTGTGGATCAAGAAATGCCCCTTTAATGAACAAGCAGAACATGGAATTACATGGGGCATACTTATGTACACGCTGACCCCACATGAGCCCTTGATTACATTCAATCTCATGTTGAGGTAGATTCAAAGTTCCACTGCCTCCAAGACTGTTTTATATTGATCAACATATGGACCTACAACAACTGAATTTGATGGGTTAATATTTTTGCAAATACATTCGGACGGGGAACTTTGGGGAAACTGGAGAGTTCTTTAGAACTTTTGTAGTGAGGGCATGTAGTATTTTTCTGCAATTTTCAATAGCATTATTTCAAATTTTGGGGTTGATGGGGTATGGGTTATGCCTTCTGCATGCCCTGTATATCTGCTATCCAAATGCAGCTCATTTAACAATCACATTCCAAGCTATAGGTCCCAATTTTGATATAAAATTGGATCAATTAAGCCCAAATTAATTGGTCGAGCTATGAGTTGCAAAAATATTTGGCGAGACGCAGTCGAGCCCAATATTTTAAAACTCATAGTGAGACCAATTAATAATGGGCGTAAATCATCCAATTTTATCATTATCATGTTTTGGATCCGATATTTTCACACACTTGGACTCCTCAAAACATGATGTTTTATATTGATCAACATATGGACTTACAACAACTGAATTTGATGGGTTAATATTTTTGCAAATACATTCGGATGGGGAACTTTGGGGAAACTGGAGAGTTCTTTGGAACTTTTGTAGTGAGGGCATGTAGTATTTTCTGCAATTTTCAATAGAATTATTTCAAATTTTGGGGTTGATGGGGTATGGGTTATGCCTTCTGCATGCCCTGTATTTATACACCGCTATCCAAATGCAGCTCATTTAACAATCACCTTCCAAGCTATAGGTCCCAATTTTGATATAAAATTGGATCAATTAAGCCCAAATTAATTGGTCGAGCTATGAGTTGCAAAAATATTGGGCGAGACGCAGTCGAGCCCAATATTTTAAAACTCATAGGGAGACCAATTAATATTGGGTGTAAATCATCCAATTTTATCATTATCATGTTTTGGATCCAATATTTTCCACACTTGGACTCCTCAAAACATGATGGCAAAAATTGGTAGAGCTATGGGTCCTACTTCCAGACTCTCTGCAGCACATTGCTCCTCAAACCCAACTTGAGAAACCCCCAGGATTTAGCTGGAGTGCCCAGGCCCTGAAATTCGTCGAAGTCTGCGAGAACCTATTCAAGTTCTCGCAAAAGGACCTTTGCGAGAACCTTGAGAACCTTCAAGTTCTCAGCTTTTAGGTTCTCATAGAAGGAGTTTGCAAGAACCTAACAAAAAAACATTCTCAATTATATTGAAATAAAGAAATGGGCGTGTACTAGTCTTAAATAACACTAAAAGGAACACATTCCGCGATACCCCTGGATGGATAGGGGATTTTAGTTTAATACTTTTTTCTAAATATTTCATTTGAATATTCTATCGGTATACATATTTCAAATGGGATAATATATTTTTTTTCTAAAATATGCATATTGTTGCCTAAAATTATTAATGAAAATTGCTGGAAATGACATTACTTACACATGGAATCAAGGGTCTTTGTAATGTTTTTATCTAGGCACTGGGGTTCGCGCAAAAAATCACGAATTTTTGGGTCTATCACGATTTTGTTGGTCCATTGCGAATTTTCACAATTTTGTAAAAAAACACCTTTTTTAATGTTAATTTGCCAATAAACAAACACAAACTGATTAGCAAATCATTATTATGCAAACGTCGGCGAAAATTGATGACTCACCAAGCTTCCAATAAGTGCAAAATATAGTCCAAATGTATTTATAAATCCTAGCGTAGAACCCTACCTCTAACCTTGATTCGTTGAACACGGATGACCCGACCTATTTTCCATTGTGAAGTGTCATGATATGGTTGCGCTTCGGTGCATTAAACAATAATATTGGACGCCGCTATCCAAAGCTATCAACGGGCGGTATCGGGTCTTTGTTAATAATTGGTTTACTCATGGATAATCTCTTCGGAATTAAACAAATTCGGGGGGACTATCGGTAGAATGCGGAGAGACAGAAATAAAACACTTCATCACTGCCCTTATTCAGGGGCAGAGTGGAAAACCGTCACATCATCCGGCCGGGGATTCCCATGTCCACGGGGATTCCCACGTGCGAAGTAAATACTAACTCGTTATGTACATGATGTAATGCAAGGGCCTCACCTGCGGCGGTGCCATCTACATGTGATTCAAATATTTTATTCAGAATAAAAGGAAAATAACAGGTGATAATTATGTGCTTCTTGACATTTTTCAAGACCGAGAAAAAAGTAGAATAGAAGTCAACTTTGAAGTTTGAAGCAATTTATTTGGCAAAGACCCTTTTTCCGTTTAGGAAACCTAGGAAACGCATTTTTCGCGATTTTTGACTTTAGAAATCGTGCATTTTCGCACCTTTCAAAATACGGGGCGCGCATTTTGCCGTTTTTAAAATTGCGCAAAACTCCGGTGCCTATTTTTTATTATCGTTTGATCATTGTATTGCACAAATTTTGTGCGCGAACCCGTTTTGGGTTCTCGCAAGTGTAATTTTTGGCGAAACTTCAGGCTAACCGGTTCGCGGTTCGCGTCGAATATTTCGCCCTGAGTGCCCAGGGGAGTACTCAACATCAATGACTTAACCCTAACACGGCCAGAGGGGCAATGAGAGCCAACGAAAACGTGTTTTGGTACCGGTCGGAAAATGTTTTTGTTGCATCTCGGCCCCAACAACAGTTTTGGTCGCGCAAATGACTCTCATTGGCCTCATGCATCTGGGCCGTTACGGAAAATGACGCGGATGTTCCTCGTGCATTTGGGCCGATCTTACGGAAAATGACGCGATGTTCCTCGTGCATTTGGGCCGTCATTCCCGAGAAAGTGCGATGCTTTTCACTGATTTCGGGACGGTTTGCCCGCAGAAAGGCGCAATGCTTTTCATCAGGCGGGTGACACTGTGTACAAATGCCATAGACAATTTCGATTTCGATGGTGATGCGAGCCACCATTTTCGATAAGCATTTTTTTAATTATGCCATAAACGTATTAATGACGTAAAAACGGAGCATGACGTTGCATATAGCGCCACGCACGACTATGATGTAGCGTACAAAGCGCCACTAAAGGACTGGCGAAATATAAGCTACAAATTTCATGCAGATCAGAGTGCAGAGTAATCCATCTATTTATTATTTATTTATTATTTATTTATTTATTATTTATCCCTGTTTTTATTGCTTCCGCACGCGATGTTTTCATTGCCATCTGGGAGTCTTTCCAGGAACAGGCGACGATGTGTTTCGTTGCATCTGGGCCGTCTCCGGGAAAATGACGCGATGTTTTTCGTTGCATTTGGGCCGGCTTCCGGGAAAAATGACGCGAGTTTTTGCTTGCATATGGGCCTGTTATGACTGTACCCGACTTATTCCCTGTGCCGGAAAAAAAAGGCCGCGCTACAATGAAACGCAACTTTGGCTCTCGTTGCATGGGCCGTTAAAAATAAAAAATAGATTGCCTTTCGTTGCCTGTGGTCCGTCGGTCGGCAAAACGAACGGTCCGGGGTAGGGTTAATGTGAAGTACTGAAAGTGGATATCATTTTCAGCCTTCTGGTATACGAAACCCCTTGTTTTCCCATGCCAATTTTATATATAATGGATCATTTGTTTCAGTGTCCCAAAATTTGTTGGAAAAATTAGTCACATTTCCTCAATCAAAGCAAAAAATTCAAATTTGCTAAAAAGGTAAAAACAATTTTGTGCAGACAAACATGGCAAATTTGTGGTTTAAATTGGCCCAAAATCTGCATCTATGATATAGCAATGAATCCCTTTTTTTTGGGCCAAAATTGGTAGAGATGTGGGTTGTACTTCCAGACTCTCCAGTGGCGTACCGACTGGGGGGCAGGGGGCAAGTTGACTCTCTGGCTCGAAAAAAGCGGGACGAATTGGGCCAAAAATGTGGCATTTTTACCTCTTTTTGCGGGGAATTTTACAATTTCAGGCCAAATTTGGGCAAATTAAGTAAATTTGACAATTTTTTTTTTGCCGCTATGCGAGCATTTTTGTCAATTCAGACCTAATTGGAAGAAATTCAACGGGACGATTACAAATTTGGCCTCCTCTGGTGGACGACTTGGAAATTTGCCCCCTCTGGGTCGATTGCCTCTGTAAGGCAATGAGACTCCTCGGAGGCACATCCTACTAGCCCCAGTCCCTAAGCACATTATGTGCACTTTTTTTTTCCTAAAAAGCGTGAACTTGGCATGCTAACATAGTGAGCCCTGAACAATTTATGATCGCGTGCCAAAAATTTAGTGCCCCTATTGGCCTACAGCATCTATAGTGTTAACCAATTTATTAAAGATTCCGTTTCAAGACGTTATATGCTAACTACAACATTTTTGACCAAATAAGGTTCCCAATTAGGTTTTTAAAATGATTGCACATATATATGACTATTCATGTAGTCAATATCAATATGGCATGCATCTTAGATTCAAATGGCCGCCAATGAAAGCCACATTTAAGCCTAACTGAGTAAAGAATGATAAAAATTGCTAATTTGAGGAACAAACCCACATTAGTATGAGGGTAGTTCAGAAAGCACACTGATGATATTGCAGCAGTAACAGATAGCCGTAATCATGAATTTCAAGATGGCGGTTGATTTCAAAATGGCCGCCATGAAATATATTTGGAATTTAGCCATAATGAAGATACCTTTTGAAGGGGAATAAATGTTCATTTGTCAGCTATTGTTTGGCTGATAAAGTCCAGTTAGTAAGTGCTGGTGCATAAATCTGGCCATGATTAGGTCAATTTATATCAATATAACTACAACCCTAGATTTCAAAAGGTTGCCACTAAATATCCACTAATTATCCCCATTAAGATTTACTCGCTTATGATGATTGAAAAAAAACACCCAAGGACGGTCCAACATTGACAATGCTAAAGAGTTTAGAAAGAACACTGCTGACATTGTAGTAGCCACAATTAGCAGCAATCTTGAATATCAAGATGGCGACTGAACATGGCTGCCATTTTGGGTCACCCTGTACAATCATTGCAATTGATATCTGAACCATTTGATCTTAGTTCTATACCGACAACCAGTTCTAATGTAAGGAATTCAAAAATTACCCTTTGTAGGAAGCTTAGTTAGTATGATATACCAAGCAGCTACTAAGCATCTTAGTATCCTGAGTCAGTTCTTTGGGCATTGGTGGTGATGTGCATAAGGTAGAGGCATTAAAGTCCAGCTATTCTGGACTTGCATCCATGCTCTTGAGCAACTACTTCGAACCAGCTGACTCAAGCTTTTGCACCCTTAGAATTGTGTCCATTTATTAGGTTGGTTCCACCCGGCTTCCAGTCCCAATTAATAGGACAAGTAGACTAGGAGGGTTGTATAAAAATGACAAACCAAGTACCCCATAAGAGATATCCAGGACTTCAATAAGGCCTCCACTGGAAAGCCTGCAGTACTGAAGGGATAGTTAGTACAGATGACTCTATGGACGCCTCACAAACATTGCCCTCATTTTAGGAACATTTGGTACATTGTATCAATGACAACCTTTAGGTTGATGTGGGATATAAATGGGTCTTTTGGCAACAGTTTTACCAAAATTCTCAAAAAATAGCCATAATTGTACTCAGTGGAACAACATGTTTTTTTTTAATGTTACAAAAATTTTGGCCCCTTAACGATTGCATTGGGCCTCGTGCCTACAGGTAGAAATTTGTAGTATATAGCCATGATTCTGCTTTCAGATTCTAAGATGGTACATTTTACCAAACCAAACTTGGGGCCAAATACCAGACAACACCAATCAGAATCATGAACTTATCTGGGCCTAAAAACAAATGTTAGGTATTGAAGCCCTGTACTAAAAAAAAGACAAGACTAAGGTCAAACGCATTGTGCAAACGTTAGCTCAACTTTAAGGCTTGATTTTTTAAAAACAAAAAAGCTCATGTTCTGGACATTTCTAAAAAAGAATATGCATTGTATTCGTGATAATGGCTACAATCTTGAACAAAGTGTTGGCACACTTTCTTAACGTACGGAACAAGTTTGAACTGAAATTGTGACAGTGCGACTAACAATACTCAACATTGATGGGTGGGGAAGGGGGATGAGGGGAGGTTTTTAGGGATGGCAAAGCTTCAAGCTGGACACCAAAAACAAATTATACCCGGATCTTTTTATTTCCTATTTTGATTATAGGTTGCAAAATTAAGGTGGGTGATCAATGGAAACCTCGTCCCCCATTTACTACATCAAAATTGAGATTGGTATATCGAAGAAAGTTCATATTTTATTCATTATATCAGTGAAATTAAAAAGCAGTAGTAAAGTTTACTAGATATATAACAAAAAAACCATCCCCAAATGTTGTCACCACTTTAATTATACACAGTCTCCTATGGGCCAGTTGTACATTATCAATCTGAGGGAGTCCAAGTGTGATGAAAATATAGGATTCGAAACAGGGTAATGTTAAAATCGGACGATTTACGCCCAATATAAATGGTCTCGCTATGAGTTTAAAAATATTGGCTCGACTGTGAATCTCAACCCAATATTCTTCAACTCATAGCTAGACCAATAATTTTGGGCGTTAATCGGACCAATCTTAGATCACATTTGATGTTTTTTTTGCATTCCAAATGGCTTGACCGATTTGGACCAAATTGAAATTTGTTTTTTAATGAAATAGGAAAATGATTGTTTCACCGCCTTTATTTAATTCTTTACTTCCAAACTCTTAGCAAGATGTTTAATATGAATGTAAAAGTGCTATTGCTTGGCAGAGTCCCTTACTATTCAGAATGTTGTCAGGATTGCACAAAATCTACATAAACACCTTTGTTGTTATTCACAAAATTACTAACTAGCAAAAGCAGTGATGTAAGGCACATGCAACCCGCATGCAATTGTTCATTGTCCCATTATGTTTGCACTTGCACGAAGATACCTCAAAAAACTAGAGAATTCTCTCAGACCAAAGTTTCACAATCATTATAAACAAAAAGTGATTTCGGCTTGTAGGCCAAATAAATTAATGTAACTTGCATATCAATACAATGGCTCATATCTTCTAATCTGAGGATTGTTAGCTCTCAATGAAATAATAAAAGATTAGAAACATCCCAAATATTCAGTGCTGAATTTCACCAAAACAATGACGTTTAACAAGTACCAAGTATGTGTGGTCTTATACCTTTCCATTTTGAACAGGCTCGTTAGCTTTCAAGTATGAAAAGTTCAGATAAGGTGAAAGAAGCCGAAACATGGATAATAGTGGTGGCCATTTGAAATCAGTAGCAGCAATAATGACTTTGATCTAAAAAATTTACTGATACGTTGTTTGACCAAAGGGCGAAATTTGATCACCAACCCGTCAAAGAGGTACTTTCATAATTGGGTAAAATTCGAATTAATAGTTCATTAGCGGCCATTTGAAATCAGATGCCATCTTGAAATTCGAGATTTATGCTATCTGTTACAACTGCAATGCCATAAAGCGTTTTCTGAACTCCTCAGCATTACCAATGTTGGATTGTCCTTAAAATTAGTGGTTTTTTTTATCATTCTTAACTCACAATTAATGCTTAAGTTAATAGATTTCAGTGGCCGGCCAGTTGAAATCGAAGATGCAGGCCAGGTCAGGACAATAATTTAAAACCGAAATCAATAGCTATATACATATGCATCATTATCCCCCTTGCTTGAAAAGCAGAAGGTGTGGAGTATGCTATCAGTCAATGCCGCGTCGGTGGCGTCCAACAACGCATCTTGTAAACGCTATAACATGAGACCCTAAGGGTTATGGCGATGTAACTTGGTGGGTGGGATCGGACTGCCATGCCCATCATCTGATTAGATTATGGTCGTGCATATGCTAATTTAGTACCTATTTGCATAATTAATGATTAATTTTGGGGTATTTTCCAACACAATCTTGTGAACTCGATAACATGAGACCCATATGTGTTATGGTGATGTAACGTGGGGGTGATCGAACTGCCATGCCCTTTTTCATCTGATTAGATTAATGGGCGTGGCATATGCTAATTAGGTACCTATTTTGCATATTAATGAGTTAAATCACACTGGGTATTTTTACCCAAACAGTTGTGAACAAACTATCGGAAGATCCAACTAAGTCCGATTTGATGAAACTGTTGAGGGGTTGGGAATCTTGTACTCTCGTGCTGATTAGGTTTGGTGGCGCATGCATATGCTAATTAAATCGCTAATTTGCATATTATCGGGCTAAATTTGGGTGTTAGGGTTTTGTGTTCACATCCCAAAAAAACTTGTGAACAACATCTGCACATCCATAGTCCGATTTGGTGATGAAACTTGATGAGGGGTGGGGAATCATTAGTCATATGCATAATGGTCAAGATAGCAAACCTATTGTGCATATTGGGTGGAAAAGTACCACAATTTTGGCACATGATTAGCATCTTGATATTGGCTGATCAATTGAGTCTAGGGGCCAAATTACTTTCCTTCTAAGACGCGCCACATTCAAAATGGCCGCCACTGTCAAAATGTCATTTTTTATACCGTTATAGTAGATCCAATTAACATCAATTTGGATTGTGTTTTTTGTGGTCCATTTTAGAACAGAAATACCCTTTGGACCGCCACTGGTATTCACACATCCAACATTGTTTACAATTAGCAAATTGATCCAAAATGGCAGAAATCCAAAATGGGGCGTAGCCATTGAAGCATATCATTGGATTATCAAGAAATGAATGTTGTTCTTGATCGTGTTTATGATTCCCTGAGGCAATATAAGTTATTGAACAAATGATGCATTAAAATATAATTCACATCACCTTAAGAATACAACCAAATTAAGACTTTAAGACTTTAATAATCTCAAAATGGCGGCGCAAATCCAAAATGGGGGTGGCGGCTAATTGTCCTTATGCTTATCCTTTGATTAACTCAAGAAATGAACTGTTTTCTTAACTTGATATAACTCCCATCAGGAATGGAATTCACACAACTTAAGAGGAAACCAATGTAGGTCTATATGTTAAAAATTGCTTCTTTCCAGTATAAGATGGCCAAGATGGCTGGCAAACCTCGAATGGCCACTACTTTTAGAAGTGTCACTTACGTGCCTGTATGATTCCCCCGTGTCTACTTGAATATTTTTTTTTCGATTAAAAATAACATACCCTTTTTGATTTGTATTGTTGGCCTCTGGTTGTATACACAGCCGTAAAATGTACATCAGTGGTGGGAGACTTTGATTCATTGCCCCAGCAATCGGTCCCAAAAATCACGAGGGCAATTTACATGAAAAGCTTGATTTCCCCCGTGCTCTAAGCCTAATGAATTTTGTTTAAAACTGATGCAAGGGTCAACGAATCCTATTACGTGGGCACGTCTATACGGCAAATATCAGAAGGTGGCCAAATTGCCACCACCCAAAGTAGAATTGACTCTGCAAAGTACTTTTGGGTACCCTTAATAATGTGTAGCAAGGTCTTACTAACTCCTTCCCAGCGAAATTCTTGCCATCTGTGAGAACCACAAGTCTACATTGGGAGTGCTCTATGTGTGAACAAAGACCCCTGTGAAAGCAACCTCAATATCTGCGTGTCACAGGAGTCGAATTCCTCTTCCGTGTCACCAATTTGAGGCTCGGCTCGTGTCATAGTTATACCATAGTCAGTCTAAACAACCTCCATCTAGATTTCAAGCGACCCCTCACTTCAATTTCGGGAATTCCGCTTACCCGTCAGTTCTTAATTGGAGACGATTTCAACAAGCGCCATAGTAACCCAATGGGGCTAAATGCAGCAATTAGAAGAACGACACGCTGTGGAAGAATGATCTGTAGACAGTCCACATCTACATCACTGTACTACCCTAAGCTGCCGTCTATCATTTTAATAGTGTACCCCTTGGAAGAGAGTGCTACAATCCCTGATCTAGTATAGCAGTTTGTGGATCGATATCTAACTCTGTGTACAAGATTGTTTTGAATCCTGTTCCACTAACCATCTAACTCATGCTGCAGCGTCAGTAGAACCAAACAAAGTGCCTTTTAAGCGCACTCTTAATCCAGAACATGAACATTGTTGCTCTAAAACATAATTATGATTTATAAGTAGCCACTAATATAATAAGACTCTGCCCCCGGAGATGCAGACCAAGAGGCGGTTAGGAATGGAATACATACAGGGCCGTTCCAAGGAATGTGCTAAAGGATATCAGGGTATCCCACAAGAGTGAGGATGGACAGAGGAAAGAGGATCAAAACCATGCACACCTTAAATTGATCCACCAATATCCCCATAACAGCCATAAGATGGCTACTAACCAATTCGTAAGCTTCGAGTCGAAGGTACATCCAACAAAACCTCCACAGCAGTTCCAAAAATGTTACACACACCCCGCATCTGGCACCTCCGTATTCACTATCACGGTCGGCTTGCTAGAGGAAACCAACTGAGCTGATCAGCTGTCAGGTGGTAGGGGTTGTTGAAAAATGGTTGAAAAAAACCATGTGTGCCTGGCAGGCTTCGAAACCGGCGACCATCCTATTACAGCACGCTAGGAAACAATGGACGCTTTTTCGGACCTAACACCGTAAGATGAATATCTATCGATCCTCTACCAACCCAGTCTTGCGAGAGAAGCATCAATTTGGTTAGAGGGCAACCGTTGCAAAATCCATTCCGAACACAGATATGTACGGTCCAACTACGCAACGGGTGGAGAGCCCAACACGTATCAGCTTAAGTATTAACCTGGTCTAGGAAGACCCGAGAGCACTGTGAAATTTCTGTCAAATCCATCTAGTTATAACTTGGACCCGGCACTCTCAATCTTATATACCCAACTTTGATCCAGCATTAAATGCCCCCTGCCAGCTTACCACAGAATGTCAACGGACGACTTATAACATCCTAGGCAATGATATGCCTCACACCCAAACATCTGTTGATAGTGTCAGCGAGCATGCAAGAGCGTAGAAGCCAAATAAATCATTTGAAACATCCTAATGATCTGGACATAGACCAGCTGCTAACACACCTTAAACATCCAGAAGAGATTTCTCAAAGCAAAGTACAAACCCCTTGAAACAGTCTCAAGGAGTTTTAAGAGAGTCGCCTGTGGAAAGAAGACTTCTATCAACCAAGGAAACATCTAATGTTAGTTGACCCTGATGAGCATCGCCCACCTGGCGACGTCCTCCTGGGCTGATGGCGATGTCTCAACAGTTCAGACCAGAACTCGGATAATCCCAGGTTGCCTTGCAAAGTGGGGCTACCTGAAGCAGATCAGGCACTTACCTGTAATTGTAGAACATCACACCACACACAATGGAACATCATCTCGTTGGCACAACAATGCACATACAACTTAGGACCTTGCAGAATTCAAGTGAGTCATGCAATCAACGTTTGAGCAACATTATCACATACAAGGACCCAGTCAGGTTTTGTGGCCTGGCTATGTATGCTTTGATGCCCTGGCAAGGTTGTCCATACAGGACTGTTAAGCTGCATTTTTCCGACCCCTACCAGTCAGCTGGATCTGGAGCTCAGCGCATGCTTGTTCTCAGTCAATGTCTTGCCTATAATGCTTCTCTGTTTGAGTGTTGATACAGTGCATCTGAGGTAGGTGGGATGAACAGAAACAAATAACAAGGACCTTGTTCTGGTTCGATACTACATGAGGTCCACAATCTTTAATATGTTTCAAAAGTTTTTACAACATCTGGAAGAGAATTTTGCTTGCTTCCCATGCAGTGCTCTTTCCCTTGTGCAACCGGTGAAGGTGTGAAAACTCAGCAGAGACAAAGAGTTCTCTTGTCCTAGGGTCTGGGCAATATATTGTGCTGGTGTGAGTCATGTCGGATTCCTTCATAGTACCAAATGCTAGCCAGAGTTCAGTGAGAGTTGGACTGCTGCTGAACAAGGCCTGCAGAAAAAAATCACAACGTCCGGTGTGTCCACAGTATGCAGCATGACCCTTTGGTATCCTTGAGCATGTCATAATTGGGCCTCCATCCAGCTTCTTCGTGGGTGCCATGGAGATATATAGTTTTAGTTGTTTAGTATGATGCTTATATTACAACACACCCATCATCCACTCACAGAACAACTCCCATGCTAGCTAGAGTCTTAAACTATGATGGGATGCAACTCCATACAATATAGAATGGAGTTCTCACAGATTCTCAGTAAAATAAACACAGTAATGACTACTGAAACAAACCAACAATACGTGGTTAATTGTGTTTAACAGTTTTTCAATTCCTCACATGACCGGGACAGCCAAATCCGTTTTCTGGTATTTGGTCCTGAACATGAATTAATAACGCTTGGTATTACATTACTAACAACATGACATTAGCAGCTGTTTTTTGTGAATATCATGATACAGTCGTAGAAAATGGTACACAATTTATCCCGCAACCAGGCAGCACTAAAAGATTACCCCACCTGGTAGACGGCAATAGGACATTTGTCTTTCTTGACAAAGCAAATCTCAGTACATTTAAGTAAGGCATGTTATTAACTTTCCTCTAACATCTCTCAAGCTTCGATGTGCATGCAGTTCATAAAACAACCAATACTAAACATGATTAGGGTACAGAGATCACAACATTAGCACATTTAACCGTAGACACAACACTGAATCATGGGATCATATACTACCTCACAGAAAAAATGCCCTAACCTTGCCGTACAGCACTTCATTACAACGTAGACCGAAACGTTACAACGAATCATCCCCCTTACAAAAAGACCTTAAAAAATTGTAACCATAAGCAGCCCTGGTTGACAACAGCAGTTCCCACGTCAATCAAACACAGGGCAAGCCACGGCCTCTACAAAATTATACCTGAAATGAATAAACACCACAACCAACAGTACAATACAACAATACAATATCAAAAAGGCGCACCGTTAACTCAATTATTCGTATTGCCAAGGAAAAAACACAACACAGAACAAATTCAGAAACTCAAAAATGTATCGTACCACAACCTGCTGGACATTCCTCAAAACATCTAGGCGTAGGAAGGTATCCCTAACCCAATCACCTGAACTTTTCACTCACATAATAAGCAGAGTAACTACACCGCTGACATAAGCTAAGCATTCCGAGTGGCGAGTCACTTTCACTAACCTGGGCAAAAACTTGCTAACAAAATTCCACCTCCAATTACTCATTTACTAAACAACCCTTCCAAAAACACTTCACTCTTCAATTTTCTGAATCCAGTTACTATAGATGAAATACACAAACGGTGGTGGGTCGGCCATCTGTTGTAAACCTGGCAAAAGTGCTGGTACCGACAGATAGATCCCGGGATTGCTAACAAATCATATAATACACATCATTTCGCCTCTGATGCACATATTTAACCAATCACTTCTCTCCACCGGAACTTCCCAGACCACCCCCCACATCACATGAGCCAAAGTCATTCCAATTTACAAAAACAAGATGCAAATTACAGGCCCATTTCGTTTTCCAGCTTTTTCAAAACTACTTGAAAAATCATGTACAACACGTCTGTCTACCTTCTTCAATAAGACACAAACATTCTTGTCGAGGAACAATAAGGTTTTAGCCAACGCTCAACTTACATGGCAATCCTTGAACAACAACAACCTCACTTGCACTAAACATAAACTTCACACCATGGGTGTATTCCGGGATCTCTCCAAGGCTTTTCGACACCATTGACCCCATCAACATTCTTCTTGCACAAGCTTTTTCATTACTGTCCGTGGAGTAGCCTTGGGAGTGGTTCAGGAGTTACATTACTAACCGCTCACAATCAGTCCACGTACACTCCTTGCATCATCAATCAAACCTATCCCAGTTGGCGTCCCGCATGGCTCAATCCTTGGACCCCTACGTTTCATTCATCATTCATGAACGACATCACCAACATCCGACCAACTAAAACTAATCTTATTTGCGATGACCAAACATATTTTTCTCTCAAACTGCTAGACAGTAAATGCACTTTTGACAACATGAATCATGAACTCTCAAAAATCCAACTGAATTGGTTTCGGGCTAACAACAACACTTTCTCTAATGTTTCAAAACTACCTACATCTTTTCTCTAACAACACAACACCATCACATCAAACTTAACAATAGCGCCAGACAATCTCCCAGGTACACTCAACCACAAATCTCTTGGCATTACCATCGACGACAAGCTTACATGGAATGAACATACATACACCTCCTGTCACTACAAAGCGTCTCCACGCAATGGGACAATCTACAGATTAAACACCACCTTCCAACCCACCTACACCACTTTACAACACACTAGTTCTCCATACCTTAGCTACTGTAACATCATTTGGGCCTTCAACTATCATTCACGGCTCTCCAAACTAAACATCACACAGAAATGGGCAGTCGCACGACCCAACTCACCACCCTATAACTCATACTTTGCCATTATTTCACTCAGTGAAGATTTTTCAATAGCTTACACAATGCATTGCTTCCATGGGGTTTTTGTACAGGTACTGATGTGGGTCGTTTGTATGAAACATGGCTAATTGACAGTACTGATCACAAACTTTGGCATTTTAAAATGAGCTCATCTCAACGATCCACATGGCAACCTGTCCAAAAACTTCAAAGGAAGCATCATTGTGGGAACTACGGTATCTTCTCTATTTCACTCACTCACTGAAAACACTTAATTAGAGCACCTCAACCAACTTTAAACAAGCGCTCTTCATGTTTTACTTCACAACACTCACTTACCTACCTCCGAACTTCAGCACTTACTTACCTACCACAACAGACAGATCCTAGGCTTAACACCAGACAAGCCGACAACCTTTTCATCTTCCCCTCCCAAAATCGACCTCTGAAAAGCACACTTTATTGAGTATCACGGCGCAAAACTTTGGAATGATCTCCCAGAATCTATCACTACAATTACAAACAAAAATACTTTTTAAAGCTCAACTGAAAAAACATTTCATCAGCAAAGTATAAATTCTTTATAAATTACTCCTAGTCCTTATTTCTCCCTCACTTTTTTTTTATCGCATTTTATCTATTCCTTGCTTTTTTCCCCTCACCTCTACCTCTTCAACCTCTGCTTCTCATTATCAATAGTACTGACATACCTCAGCAAGTATGTTGAGAAGTCCTGTCGTTCTTGTCCAATTCCCTATCTGTATCCCCTTAAGTGTTTGTCTCGTTTAGTTTTTGTTTTTGTTATGTATATTTGACCTATAAATATTTATATTATCCCTTACTTGAGTCATTTTGGAATTGGTAAATTTTTGTAATTTGGTATTTTTAACTTTAATGATTACAGGGCCCACTATAAGCCCTATCGGGTTGTGCATTACTGGTCCCTCTTCATATCATAATCCCGCACCTGTTCATCTGAGTACAGTTACAATTGATACTTTCTTGTATTATGTACTGTCATATATTATACTGTTATACTTTTTTTCTGTCTGTACGATATTTAGCTGAATAAATAACTTGGAACTAATTAACTAATCTTAGTGGCAGCCCATTTTGAACATGGCAGCCATATGTTTATGTGATACGACACAACAAAAAATGTAAAAATGTTTACCATACCAAGACCCAATATGTTTTAAAAGTTTAATGTAAAATCTATCGATTACGCCTGAACATATAAAATAAATACTACCTTTCGATATCAGGTTACAGTATCTTGCCATTTTTAAATTATAATTAATTTGGCCATTTTGGAATATGGCAGAGCCATTTTGATATCATGTACAAATTTGGGGGGGCATTCGGTTACTTACAACAATAAAATGTAGTTTTGATATTTCCTGAGGGCCCAGTTTGAGAAAATAAACGAAAACCCATGGTTTGCACTGTAACTACAAAATGAGCAGAGCTTGTTTCGTGAGCGCGCCATCCTTGAATTTAGGCCGCCAGGTGACCGCCATTTGAATTCAATCACCTAAGATTTTGGGTGAAAAACATAACAGAAATATTGATATTAAAAGTAACCCAGTCCTATCTGACTTATATAATAAAGTTTACAAACCACAATATTTGCACCATAATTATTGCCTTTTTATAAGGTGGTGGCCATATTTGAAAATGGCGGCCATATTGAAACGAAATTAATTTGGCACCTAGACGCGATTTGTTTAGCATATCATTATCTACCTCTGTGCCAAATTGGGTACTTTTCACCCACAAATGCCCACTACTTTCACCATTCTGCATGACTTTGTACCTCGCGCTGATTAGGTTTAAGGTGGTTGTCCGGGTTAAGGGGGTTGTCCGGGTTAAGGGGGTGTCCAGCTTTAAGGGGATTGTTGGGGTTTAGGTGGGTTGTCTGGGTTTAAAGGGGGTTGTCCGGTTTACGGGGGGTTGTCTGGACTTAAGGGGGGATTGTTGGAGTTTTACGGTGGGGGGGTTGTCCGGGTTTAAAGGGGTTTTCCATGTTTAGGGGAGTTGTCTGGGCTTAAGGGGCCTGTTGTGGTTTAAGGTGGGTTGCAAGAGTTTAAGAGGGGGGTTGTCCAGGTTTTAAGGGGGTTTGTCCGGGTTAGAAGGGGGTGTCCATCTTTAAATGGGGTTGTTGGGTTTTAAGGGGATTGTTGGGGTTTAAGGTGGGTTTTCCGGGTTTTAAAGGGGTTGTCCACGGGTTTAAAAGGGGGGTTGTCCTGGGCTTAAGGGGGCTTGTTGTTGTTGTAATGTTGGTTTCCAAACGAGTTTAAGGGGGATTGTCCCAGTATAAGGGGGTTGTTGGGGGTTAAGGGGATTTTTGGGTGTTTACGGGGGTTTGTGTTTTTACAGGTGGTTTTGTGGCGATAATACGCATCTGCATGCGCAGACGTGCACACAATTCACGGCGCATGCCGTATGAGCTCATGGGCGTATAGGCATTGCGCGGACGTTGCACTTGGTTGTCCGGGTTTAAGGGGAGCGGTTGTCTGTGCTTAAGGGGGATTGTTTGGGTTTAAGGTGGGTTTTTCGGGTTTAAGGGTTCCGGGTTTAAGGGGGGGGGTTGTCTGGGCTAATGTGGCTTTTGTGTTAAGGTTGGGTTTCAACGAGTTTTTAGGGGGGGTTGCCATGTTCAGGGGGTTGGTTGGGGTTTAAGAAGGGGATTTTTGGTTTTAAGGTGGGTAGTTGCAGCTGATTATTTAAAAATTTGTAAACCGCTCCCGCCAGGGGGATTTATCGGTTCGAGAACCCGCTACGTGTATTTTTTTAATTTACATCCCTTATTGGTCCAATAGTGGAATTATGGCATTTAAGCTCTTGAAGGTAATATGCAATGGGGGTAAATCTATAGAGGGCGCTGTAGGCCAATAGGGGGGCGCTACCTTTTGGCACTCGATCAGAAATTGTTCGGGGGGCCTCTCAATATGTCTAAGCATACCAAGTTTCATGCTTTTAGAAAAAGTGCACAATATTGTCCTATTTTTTGGTGCTTAGGACGCGGGCGATACCAAACCAAACTTGAGACAATTCTTCAATTAAGACATGAAAGCACCACACAAGTTTGTCAAACACGAAGTGCTATTCAGTATATCAATCAACTTTTTCTTTTACTTAAAAAAAACAAACAATTTAAAACAACAAGAAAAACCAATTTCGGCATTTACCAATAAGGCCCATCAAGATTCTTCCAAGTCTTTCGCATCGTCTAATTCCCCTACTTGTAGCCGGTAATCAAGCATTAGCACCACACACCTTCTTACCACACATCACCCATAACAGAACCATAGGTGCATAATAAATTAAACCAGACACATAAATAGGTTAAATCTGGCGCATATGTCTGTGTTATTATCTGTTTCCGTTTGCAGAAAATCTCTGTTGTCTGACGAGATTCCGGAACGACACAGCTTGACAAAACCACCACACGAATGAAGCGACCCTTCTAGATTCCCGCTCGAACACCTGATATCACACTAGCTTGCTGATAAACACCACGGCAAACAAAACCGCCGGGATTTATCTCTAAATGGTATCCCTCAACTTCTACGATGCAATTCTTGTGTTAAAAAAGGAAAAAGAATATTTTTTCCCTCTCTCTCTCTTGCTTGGGTTATAATATGACATATGAGGTTCAAAGCCGGCTCGCATCGTTTAAGATGCATTGATGGTTAAGTAGCTGCGCTATCATCTCTCATTTCAAAACATTTATTCCCAGGTGCAAGCTTTTTTTTTTTTTTTTTAATATTCAATGTCGTTACCTGCTGCCGCAAGTGGTAGAGACCGGAGCCTCTAGAAATGCAAGCCAGCAGTTCATTCATGTTTAGTTGTTGTGTTTTTGTAAGTGTCGGTGGGCATTGCCTGCTTTTTTGTTATGTGTTGTGGGTTAATTTCTCTTTATTTTTTTGTGCAATTGATTTAACTGGTCCCATGTTCCCTTGTCAAAATCAGGCACTTTTTTTGGTGAATTGGCAAAGGTTAAAGGTGCATTTATTTAAGTCAACACTGCCCCATTTTCACCAAAATGTGAAAATTCCCGTTATTTTTGCTCTCAAAGATAGTTTAGGACTGTGGAAGAATACAAAATATTACACACAAAAATATCATACCTCAAAACCGATAGGAGCTTTAACAGGAGGCTTAAGACATTCAGTAATTTTTAGGCTAAGCCATAACTTTATTCAACAAATGTGTCTATTACCTGAATATCACAAACTCATACTCATTGATATTAAAGCCACAAAGGTCACAGAATGGTCAAATAAGGTGGATGTTGAGGGAATCAACTCTGGCGTGTTTTCTTTTGTTTAACGCCATGATCCGCTGTCTGTTGAATAAAAGCACTCCAGAGTGGTTTTATTATAAAATCGCTCTGTTTACCCATAAGGCTGCTGATTTGGGCTTAATCATTTCGGGTGAGGACTAATGTATATGACAGCTTTACACCCATGCAAAAATATAAATTTTGAAAAATCTTGCGGGCACACTATCTTTCAAATGTGCCAGTGTCTCTTTAAAAGATAGTGTCCATCAAAGATACTGAAATTAATCCATACTAAAATCATTTGCACTTATTTGATAACAAATTGCGATGTTCAGAATGCACTGTTTGCACTGTATGGAAAATTCAATTACAGCCTGTTATTCCAATGGGTCTTTATTCTGAAGGACCATTATTCCAAAGGACCGTTACTTAGAATTTTACATGGGGACTGTTATTCCGAGTGACCGTTATTCTGAATTTTACATGGGGAATGTTATTCCGAAGGACCGTTATTCCGAATTTTGCAATAGGTCTAAACCCTAACCCTAAACCTAAACCCTCAATCCTAATAGCTGTCATAATGTAAAATTTGGAATAACAGTCCTTCAGAAAAATGGCCCTATTGCTAAATTCAGAAAGTCTTTCGGAAAAATGGTCCTTCGGAATAACTGTCCTTCGGATTAAAGATCTTACTACTTAATTTGGAAAAATGCACCTTTGGCTAAATTTGGAATAATGGTCCTTCGGAATAATGCACCTAGTTCTAAATTCAGAACACCGGTCCCTCCAAAAATGCCTATTGACAACCTACAAAGACAAAAGGCAAGTATCAGGTGCCACTAGTGTTGCATGATGTGTATATCCAAAAACTTTCATGCCAACTTTAACATTTAACCCATTTCACAACTTGACCTCAGACGACTTTTGAACTTGGAAGGTGACCTTTGACCTCATCAACATATGCAGATCACCATATTGGATAAATTACCAGAAATTTGGTTGCAATTGGACTTCATGCAACTTTCCAAATGGCATCACAACTCTCATGTAATTTTATCATATGCACTGGCAGTCTGGTAGTCAGTCAATCAGGCAGTCTGGTAGTCATCAATCAGGCAGTCTGGTAGTCATCAATCAGGCAGTCTGGTAGTCAATCAGCCAATCAAGCAGTCAGTCAGAATCGGGGCTGACTGCATGGTTAGTATCCCCATGAACATTCTTTAGGTGACACAAAAACTTCCAGGCTACAGAAGTTAAGAGACACAAGGACAATACAGAAACAAGAACCCTCAATTTGTGTTTTTGAACCCAGGTTTTCTGCATATTTGGAATGCTTACCAGTGCATTAGATCACACCCAAAGTGAATAACCTGAATATGTAGTCTTTATGTAATAAGATGATGAGTTAATATTTTCTGTCGTGCACGACAGAAAATCAAAGCATGGTTTCCTTTGGGGATGATTAGGATAGCAGGCAAGTACAAAACAAAGTTTGCAGTTTTCTTTTGTACTTATTTGTCCATTAAACCTTTGAAACGTTCTTTGGTATCCAGTGCAATTTGAGAGAAAGTTGTATCCTAAAAAATATCTGGTCACTTTAAGACTTTCTTTGGTGTTTGTTCCTCTGATATACAAGCAAGCATGTACGTACACACACACACACACATGCCCACATCCACACACACACAGACAGACATACACATACACACATATAGATTAGTTGAGAAAAAGTAGAAAAAGAGAAAAGGAGAACAAGTGATGACTCGGGATAATTTTGTACTAAGTAAATTATTCACTGTGTTAGTAGTCCCATGAGGAAAACCCTTATAATGAGCATTTCATACTCATAACAAGCTAATAACACAAGGGACCTTCTAGACAGACACCCACACGCCTCTCTGATTTCAAACCAGCTCGCTCCACTCATGCCATAGACGACATTGGAAAAATACATTGAGGTCAGTACCTTCACTTTACTAGCCAAGGGATTTCGGAAAAACACAAGGGTGAATGTCATGCAATATTAATTAGTATGCACAGAAATCAGCGCTTGTTTTTACTAATTAATGAACGTTACTATGCACAAGAGACTTGTGATACTGAAATAGACTTGGTGAACCCAAGGAAAAAAAATGGGTCTCTGTTCAGGACAAAAAAAACCCTGCTGATGCATTTTTTCTGAGCAAATATTGAATTTGAAAAGAAAGAAAAATATGGTAAGATGATATGAGAATTGAGATGAACAAAACTGACTGACCAATTCATATTAGGATTAAGCAATGTAGGGTTGGGTGAGAACTGGTTATGAAGGAAGGTCAATGAACAGCAATGGAGCCATCATTGTCGAGCTGTCGTTAAGGGCCATGGTCCAATCGCTAATAGCCTCGTCCCCAGGTCCCCAAATTTAACCAGAAGTGGTTAAAATTTTGGTATCTGAAGGAAGCTACTACTTTTCTCATTTACCCTGTGAAATCTTAGGGCTAACGGATGTTTGGTTTGGATGTTATGGGCAAAATGTGCTCCATTTTGGTTGACCAATATTAATTTTACAGAGTACTCTATGGGGATTACAACATCATGGTTTTCGCTCTCACATCAAAACGGGTTGAAATATCGGTGCAAAACTTTACAGATGGGGTTTTGGGTTGAAGGACGACCAGTCTATCAAGATGAAAATTTTACTTAAATCAGGTCATCCTCCTTTAAATACCACCAATTCCTATTACATACATACAACACCACTTCACTGTCGAACCTCAAGTGGTGAACTTAAAACATCTGTTGAAAATGTTGAATCCCTAAATGATAGAAGCAAAATATCATGATTTATGATGCCCAAGACTTTTCCCTAAGAAAAAAAGTTTGTATCACATAGAGTTGGCAAAACCTATGTGCCATGTTTTGTTTGTTGTTTTGAAAATGTTTCTTTATTACCTTTTTGGCCCAAGTGGGGTCACTGGTCAGAAAGGAAAAATAATTATTTTTGCCAACTACCACCCCAAAGATCCCCCTTAACTCAAGTGTCCCAGGGGCTTGTGGAAATATTCTGGTCAATGCATAGTCCATTAGTATGTGTTTTAATTTACTTGTTATCCCATCTCTCTACGATTAAATGTTTTTTTTGAGAATTTGATCACACGCAAGGCATGTCTCTTCAAATTCACTTGTGGAGATTCGGCGATTTAGTCTAGAAAACATGTTTAAGTATATTTTAGAAATGCTCCTTAATTTTTTGTCATTCGCAACTAGTGCTTGAATTTCACAAATAATTGTAGAAAGCAAGATCAAAAGTCATTTCACTTTTTGATATGAGTTTTTTAAGTGGAAACAATTAAATATCGCAGCTTATGGAAACAACAATAAATACATAAGAAATATATAATTTCAGTTAGCGAAGTTACATTTTCGAACCATAACTTTGAAGGAACCTGATTGTTTTTTGACAAAAGCATAGAAAAGGGTGTTTTCCCTTCCCTCATTTTAATTTGGTTTTTTATAGCGGCGCCCACAAAAATGACTGCTCAGGTTTGGGTTCCGCTTTGTTCTTTTATAAACACACTCCTGTTTAAAGAGATTTCCCAAATCAATACCTTTAACAGCACAAATATGCCAAAAAAAACACTAACAATGTTCCAAATTCGGCAAAAAGGGCCGAGTTAGCATGATTTCAAGCTTTTTCTTCCCCCGTGTCAAAGCTCTCTGACTCTGGGGTGGCAACCCTGTCCTCGCCCCGAGGTGCCCCCCCACTGTGCTATACTATAGAAAACCGATCCCTATTGTTCCATTTCATTTAGCAACTTGGAGGGTCTTAGTCAAAATTATGAATGAAATTTCAGCATTTCTTTTTGCAACTGAAATCTGGACGAAAAACTTCACACAAGAACAGCAGTTTTGCTTAGCCACTATTTTAGTTTTCACAAAGATTTTTCTGAACATATGCGGGCAAGACACAAAGGACCATCTAATGCAATCAAGCAGTGATCAGTATTGTGAGCTACAGTCATTCAAAATCATATGTCATCATAGAAAGACAGACGATGGAGTACATTACAAGGTTTATGGTATATCGCAAAATTGACATTACACCAATTGTTTCCTCTTCATCACATAAGGGACATCGCTGTACTTCGGCATTCTAAAACATACTGTATCTGGTCAAAATCATGGCGTGAAGTAACTTCAATCAATTTCTCAAATGTTCCTCCTCCCATTACATGTGATAGGTGCGATTTGCCTCAGCTTTTGTTTTTGCAATCAGTAGGAACAACCCTAATACCCAAGTGTCATGTCTCATAATACCCCAAATGATTTGCGGTGCATCTTCCACCATCGCCTACAGATATTCATGTCCCAAGGGAATTCCTCATCACCCGGCTTGCAGCCGCGGTCGACATGAATACGGGGCGACGTAATCCCGCTCAATATCCCGATTGCAATCACGCTGCGTTCGCGGCTTCACGCCAATGCCTCTTCACTGCTCTAGACGTCACTTTTTGATATTGCATCTGGTAATCCATGTCGCATCTCGCTGGCTCTTTGTCACAGTTCGTTAACACCATACCTCAATTGGATAACAAGTCATTGTTTCGAGTGTGCTCATGGTTTTCCTTTCCTTATTTCATCTCTTAATGCCCAACCATATTTTCTTCTCCTCCATTCACATGTACGAGTTAATCATCTTGTTCCTCGAAATACAAACTCAACTGAAAGAGTTAATTACCACCGCCCTTTATCCCTGATACTTCTAATTAGCTAATAATCAAAAAGAAAAGAGCTAATCAAACAATATCAAAACATTAAACAACACTGATTTCCATTAACCATATCAAATCAAGCACCACTAATCGAAAACAAAAAAATTATACTTTGAGAAGTTAATTGGCTTATCAGCACAAAAACCCAAAACATTAACTATTGATTAAATAACTAACTCCGATCAGACGATGTGTCACAAATACAAGTGATTATTGGCTACTTTGCGTACACCGCACAAAAAGTCATTACCTATTTTTGCTATGAAGATAAGCTCAGCCCCAGAGATGATTGAACGTCTTCCCTACATGCATTGCTCTGGTGTCGATTCAGCTCTTGGTTGGATTGGCACGTGTAAACATGGAGGTCTCAAAAAAGATTACATTCCCGTTGATTGTTTTGTATGAAAACTATTTCTGTCTGGATTTGGGTGGTGTTTTTGGATGAATCAGTCCTTAGCAATATGCCAAAGTGCTAGTTTTTTAACCGATGTTCGCATCAATGAATATTAAAAACATGATTTCAAAAAGAAATATTGATATCAATGACATACAAATTCGGATATATTCAGCTACTATACTTTGGAAAACCTGGGCAGCACACACCTACCAAAGATCCTACAATGCTTCATGGAAATTGTCATAATACCACATTCCCAAATTCTTTATTATACCTCATGAATATTCATTAACCTAATGCTCCATTTCATGGCTGATTCCTCTTACAAAACGTAATTAAGAAAATAGTTGGACTCTAGCCCTACAACTTCGTCCCCGGAGTCACAGCGAGGTGTAATGTAAACAATACACATTGTCCACCTAAACAAAGCTGTTTGCTCAACACAAAATGCAGTATAAGAGACCATATCTGCTTTGAATACAACCTTACGAGAACATCGTTTTTCCAAAAACACTTATCATTGTCACAACACGTTGACACCATTAGTTTTTGTGCAAATTTTCAATACTTTAGAAAAGCTCTGATATCGATAGATATTTACCCAGCTATAAAAACTCTGTTAGCAATGCAGTTTGGGCTAGCACAAATATTCCTGTGTACAACAGTGGGATTCATCACATGGATCCACAGTACAATCATTTCTTGTCTTGTTATCATGTTCAGACCTATGTAATTAGCAATGACACATTTCCCCCTTTTTTCCAGGAAAATGTTTATTGTACTTATTCATTAAAGCAGTTTCCAAGTAAATATATCTATAAATTAAAGTGCAAGATACATTTTAAACTATAGTTAGAACCGAGGGTATGTGACGTAACCACTCTATCATTTATATTTTTGTGCAATTTCAATTTTAACAACGTCTTACGGTTTATAGCCAAAAAATTTTGACGTCTGAAGCACTGAAATATGACTTTGAATAATGAAATCTACTTTAAGGCAGTATAACCATTGCAAACTTGGATATGAAATTTGAGATGCATTATTCCCTGTCACCACAGTTTTATTTTGTCATCTTTAATTCTAACCACTGGTGTGTAGTTGTAAGATGGTTGTTTAAACCCCCTGAGGTCTACCCCTTTCTTATAAGAGCTCCATTGGCTTTTTCATGATTTAGCATGATAATAATCTCTGAGTACCAATCAAAATAGACCCTCCTATATATATCTGTCCACACCTTTGTTTTCCTTACTACCCTCTGATTGGTTAACTACATCATATTACCCAATGTATAACCAAAAGAATTGGCCAGTAACAGGGGTTAAAAACAATCAATCGAACCAGAGTTTTGATCTGAAATAATCATACCCTAATTAATTGATTAGTTGCATTAATAACTGGATAGGGTAATAAAATGATGCACGGTGCAACCAAATCTAAAGCCTGGGTTGTGTATGTATGTGTGTGCATGTGTGGTGCGTGTGTGCGCGTGCATGCAAGGGTAAATGCTTGGGTGTGTACTTGTATGACATGCCTTTTCCAAGGACCTAACACAAATAAATTCTGTTGAACAAAGGTCCTTTACTTATATACATGGGCTTATTTCCATGAATGGCCTTTTACGACGAAGGGTGGCGTTTCCTTTGAAGTCCTTGGTGGCATAGGTCATACAAAATATGTGTGGTGTTTGTGTTTGTGTGTGGCACTTGCATCACATAAATTACAAGGCATAACATAAAGAATTTTTTCAAACATAGGTCCTCGAAAGTATCTAACAAAGGTTCTCGGAAGTATAACAAAGGTCCTCGGAAGTCTAAAAAAAGGTTTCTCGGAAAGTATATCCCACGGGGTTATTCGTGGTTCCTTTGGAAGTATAGGTCATACAAAAAAATGGTGTGTGTCTGTGATTTAAAATATTTAAATATAGTGTTTTAGACTTCCGAACAAAGGTCGCGAAAGTTATACAAAGATTCTCGGAAGTATAACAAAGGTCCTCGGAAGTATTACAAAGGGGCCTCGGAGTACAGGGGTCTCAGAAAGAATGTTACACCCTAATATGGGTGACCATAACTTCAAACGTGAGTATCACATTTGACAAAGTAAAAAGAAATCATAAACCACAATTATTTTTCAATATTTTAATGTAAACAGCACGCAATTCGGTTAAGTAATCTTTGAAAAGAGAATAAGCGATTATGTAACACATGTCAATGGACACTTCCTTCCAAGTTCTGAATAAAGTGATACAGAGAGAACAGGCGAGAAATAGTCAATATTCTTTATTTTCTTTTTCATTTTTTACATCTTTCAAACAATTAATAGCTAATAAATTATATTTTGCACCAAGGTGTTCACATAATATTGCATATCATTACAAAAGAAAGAAATTTACACCTTTTCTTTTTACTTAAAAAATGAAGAAATTCTGAAATCTTCGTCTTTTTGACAAATTAAGGGTTAATACATGGCTGTCGCCATCCCGGCAAATTCATTTTTCATTTAATTTAAATTGCATATTCTCAGGACTTCTAGAAGAGTGATGCTTGGAAATTAATATTGAAAAACGAATGAATTTAAAGTTTGATATTCAAACTAGTGGGCATTATAAAAATTAACGAATGGTTTTCAACCACCAAATGTTCACCTTTTTTGTTTGCTAAGAATGGATTCAGATGTGTAGATTTCGTTCTTCATAAAATGCTTCAAGATTTGCATATCCAGCATGCCAACAAATGCAAAGTAAAATATAAAGTGAAAAAGTCAGTCGACCAAATCAACTCTTCAAGGTTTCTAAAGGAACACATTGTTTATACCCCTTGATGATCTGCCTTCTGCTTGACGTCCACTGAGACGGTATGCAGCGTTGAGACCTTCTGCCATGTGATATGTGAACAGCACAACGTACTATCCTGGTCAGCTGGTTCTGTGCAATACTACTGTCGCGTTCTAAATTCTCGCTGCGTTCTTGATTGTCTTGGAGAGTCGTATAAATCTTATACTGAGGATACACCAACAAGCAGAAGTCAGGTATGAACGCGGGGGCCACTCAATGCCATGTCCTATACCAATCTTGATTCGGAAACGCTTGCTGAAGTCGGTTCTGACAAATTCTCCTTGAAAGAAAAACCATTACAATTTACGTGTTTTGTTTTTATTGTTGATTTTTGTTTTAATCGTCACGGTAATTGTCTATTACTAGAATAAAACGAACAAAGTGGCATTGAACTCACAAATATTTAACAAGGCGGTTCTTTGAGGAATGAAAGAAAACAGCTTGAACTGAGTAACACAAGTAAATCAGGGTAGTAAGCTCAAACCTGCATATTGTGAGCAACTTGGAAGGAAGTGTCCATGGACATGTGTTACATAATTGTTTATTCTTCAAACTCCTGAACGAATCGGTTGAATGTTTACATTGAAATGTGAAAAAGTCATTGCTGGTTTAAGTCTTTTTAAATTTCCAAATGTGATACTTAACTTTTGAAGTTATGGTCGCATATAGTTAGGGTGTAATTCTTTCTGAGACACCTGATAACAAAGGTCGTTGGAAGTATAACAAAGTCCAAGAAGTATAAACAAAGGTCATCGGAAGTATAACAAAGGTATGGAAGTATAACAAAGTCCCAGAAGTATAACAGAGGGTCCTCGGAAGTATAAACAAGGGTCCTCGGAGTATAACAAAGGTCCAAAGAGTGTAACAAAGGTCCTCGGAAGTATAACAAAGGATCTCGGAAGTATAACAAGGTCCTCGGAAGGTTATAACAAAGGTCTCGAGAAGTTATAACAAAGCTCCCCAGAAGTATAACAAAGGTCCTCGGAACTATAACAAAGGCCCTCGGAAGTATAACAAAAGGTCCTCGGGGGGAGTATAACAAAGGGTCATCGGAAGTATAAAAGGTCCTCGAAGTATAACAAAGGTCATCGGAAGTATAACAAAGGTCTCAGGAAGTATACAACAAAAGTCCTCAGAAGTATAACAAAGGTCTCGGAGTATAACAAAGGTCTCAGAGGTAACAAAGGTCCAAGGAAGTATAAACAAAGGTCCTCAGAAGTAACAGAGGTCCTTGGACGTATACAAAGGTCCCAGAAGATAAACAAGGTCGCTTCAGGAAGTATAAAACAAGGTCCTCAGAAGTATAACAGAGGTCCTCGGAAGTATAACAAAGGTCCTCAGAAGGATAACAAAGGTCCTAGAAGGAGAACAAAGGTCCTCAGTTCTAGTATAACAAGGTTTCAGAAGTATAAACAGCCCGGTCCTCGGAAATATAACAAAAGGTCCTCAGAAGGATTAACAAAGGTCGCCTCAGAAGTATAACAAAGGTCTCGGAAGTATACAGAGGTCCTCGGAAGTATAAACAGAGGTACTCGGAAGTATAACAAAGGCGTCGGAAAGTATAAACAACGTCCTCGGAAAAGGAAGGTATAAAAAGGCCGTCGGAAGTATACAAACTGGGCTTTATCCGGGGTTCCAATTGGAGTCCTAGGAAGTATTTAAATATGTGTTTTAGTTGTTGTTCAAAAGCCCAACATTTTGACCAGGGGAACTGACATAAGAAAGTGGGTTAAGGGTATGTGCAGCCTTCCTTAGGACCCCATTGCCACCTCTCCCCAACATTTCTAAGACCCCAGTTAAGCATAATTGGTTTCTTAAGTCCCCTTTTAGGAAGATTTGTGCCTCAGAATGTTAAATTTTTAGCCAAATTGTAGTTCCAAAGTACTTTCTCAAAAATTCAGTTGGCCTAAGGCCTTTATTTGAAAGACAAAATCAGGTCCCAAAACCCCAAGTTAGGAAATCGGGGCCGCACATCCCGACCTGAAAAAAAACGAAGTTTAGTGCCCCCCGGCCAACAACCCCCAGTATTATGGCTGCATCCATTTCATGATTTAATGTTAGGAGCAGAAACATTGTTGTTAAAGGCGGACTCAGAGATTTCCGAGGAGGCGCACCCTCAATTTTCAACAAATTGTGTTTTTTGATTACATAATGCTGTCCCAGTATACTAATCAATGTGTGAATAGCTAAGCTCAAATTAAATGGTACGTTGTAAGCTCATTTATAATTTTACGGAATCTGGAAAAATTTTGTTTTACCAGTTATCTATGCACTCGATAATACCAATAAGTTTTTCCTTGCATGGGAAACGAAAAAATCCCAAACTTTGGAATTGGGCTTTTAGATGACTACCTTCTTTCAGTTCTACTTGACTACTTTTTAATTAATACACAAAAAATTATATTTAAAAATCTCTGAGTAGCTTTAATATGGTACAGGATTTATTTGCACTGTAGTCTAGGGCCATTATGATACATATTCGATGCATGGTTGGTCACATTAAAATAACTATTAGGCCATTAAACTTTGGATTTGTGAGTGACAGCTTTTAAATGAAATACAAAAAGGGATAGATGTAAGTAAACTAATTGGGCACCTATCCCCCGAAGAATTTGAAATTAGGAGCAATATAATATGTCAAGTGGTGCCAAAGGAAACATTACTACGTACTGATTTCTATTTGTTTTAATAAAAAAAAGAATGAAACCATTAGCGCATGTGGGCCTTCGGAATTCTTCTTTCCTCAGAATTCTTATCCTTAACCCCCTGGGCAATAATATCGTCAGCATCTAAGCATTATTTGATGGTACTTGAGGGTTATCTATGTTGTGTCCTGTAATGGGCCAATTAGACAGATTGTATCATTAGGTGGTATTAAAGGACATCCTCACTTATAAATATGTCAAATGGCAACGTGCAGACGGTTCTTTTTTCTTTTTACGTGTTACATTTTTTCACTAGCTTGTACGTCTGCATCACATGCCAATCTGCATCACATGGGAGAGGTGTGGCCTAGCGGTTAGGAGTGCTTCCTCTGCCGCAAATTACCATTCAACTTCCCGGTGTTCGAATCCCGGTGGGGTCGTGGCACTTGCTGGGATTTATTGCGGGTACTATCAATCTGGATTTTGATCTGTATACAGCTATTGATTTTAAATACATGAGATACCGCTCTCCTCCATGGTTAATTTGGAATCGGGCAAAGGGACATGAAAGCATCCAGTCTTCGGAGGGGACGTTAAGCCGTCGGTCCGTTAAAGAGAGTCCACAACTTGATACTATGTACATGCGTCTCAGTGTCGCTAAGAGGTGGGTGTAAACCCCTGAATGTTCCCCAATCGCCCAGCATCAAAGCAGGCCATGTTAGCGTGTCCGTATCATGGATACCGCGGCCCATGGATCAGCCACAATAGCCTGAACAAATCATGAACACACCACAAAGCCATTAACAATGACCTGTGGATACGAGCCAAACAAAAAACATGCCAATCACATATCAAAAAATAACTAGATTATTTGTAAAGGTAACCTTTTTTCCCAATATCCAGACGTCAAATCATTTGATATTGCCACCTTTCTTGAACAATTTGAAAATTAGTCTTTGAGGTTGCAGGCACGTAACACCCTATGGTCTCTCTTTTCAGTATAAAATACCAGCTCCACACCCTCCTCGGCATCTGATGGAAGACACAAACACTACCCAGCATGTTATTTTTACTGGACTACCTATTAATGATTGGGAGGGGAGCAATTTAGAATGGTGTTGTGCCCTTAATTACACTTTTAATTCATTGTTTTAAAATAAGGGGATGCAAGGAAAGATGGTTACAAAAGGGGCACAGCGTACGTACAAAATTGACAGTAAGTGATTAAGTTCAGAACTTTTGCACATACTTGACCTTCAATATCTTCAACATTGTTTACATCTTAATTGGGGGGGAAAAATGTCTTTTCAAACCTGGGTGAAGTAAATCCAATGATTATGATGAATATAAACGGTATTTTGGAAACGTTGATGCACTCAATATCAAAGCTGTTCCTCCCCAGGAGCCAACTACAAGATGTTGTTTCCTATTATTGATCATATGCGGCATAGCCTTTGAGTTATACTTGTGCGGAACTCAGGCAAGTCACAAATCAAAGTTACTGGGAATGTAGGTTTCTCGGGTGGAAATCACCGTTTCATTTGTGGGTTATGTCCACATTATTCAACAATCAATATCTTCATTGTTGAATAATCAGAGTGCATCTTTGAACTTATAAATCCCCCCATTTTCTTCCAACATTTAATGCCTTAAGGTTAAATTATTACCATGACTAATTAGAATTTCTCAATGCAAGCTGAACTTTTCTGACATTTGAATGTGCCCTGCTGAGCATGCAGAATTCATCCCTTGCAATTTTGCAATAAACTTCAATTACCGTGAACATGCATTATATTGTCATTTTAAAGATGCACGCACACCAAAATCATCGCTCGCTTATCCACCATGCACAGGAACACACAATTGCAATTCTTAAAGTCGGCAACATCTAAAAATGGCACGGGGGGCTTCGAAGATGGAACTAGGGTTGATAGAAATCAATATTTTCAATTGAATTAGAAATGTACTTAAGTGCATAAAATCTTCATATTGGTTTATTACTACTTAAGATTTTTTAAAGTGTCTTTTTTTTGTTCAAGACATTTTGAATTCATTTTTTTAGTTGACACAGAAGGTTAGAACTTTGAATTTTACCAGAGTTTTACTCCATTTATTTTCTGTATGTACTATAATAGCAAGTTAGATTACAGGAAAAGTCCTAGCTCGACAGAACTACCAATTTAGGTTCTTCAGGGCATGCTTTGAAAGTTTTCTAAATCCATGATATAACTCTTGAACCTAACAAAGATGTTTGAGAACAGCATTAATGGGCATTTCACTGAAAATTTGCTAAAGGTTTTAAACAGCAGCGAAGAGATTCGTGCACAGAAGAGCGAGTATGTCAAGGATAATTGACGTAGGAGTGCACTTATGTTAGATAATGCGTTGAGAGTACCAGTTGGTCCATTTGGGTCGAAAGATTATCTACATAATGCACGTAGCTCAGTTAAATATCGTCGTTGACACTTAGCATGCATCCAGTAATAATAGGAATATGTGTATAAAAAATAAGAAAATGTACCGTAGAAAATAAATACACTGCACAAATTAAAACCACCGGTGATCAACTTGCCTTCTTGCTCATATCAACCTGTATCGACAATTCGCAGTTGTCAGGATTTTTGTTGTGATGAGTTTGTTGATAGGTTCCATCACTTGAAAGGCCCATGGTTGTTTGACCAAGTAATGAGGTTCATTGAGCTAACATACAGTTATTCTTGCGGACGCATGATGTAAACACAAAGGGACTGCCCGACAGCAATATTGGCAGTTAACTTCCGTTAGTGAATAGCTAGTAAGTATTGAACTTGGATCCTCCAATTTACAGCTATGTGATCCGAATCTTTGGCTAGTACTGTTGTTGTATTGTAACACCGTCCTCACGGCTCTATAAAAATGGGTAGTTTAAAATCATTTTGTATGTGCCACCCGCAAATGAATTCGGCCAGCTCAATGGAATAATTGACCTGTCCCGTTTATTGTAAATATGATCATGTAACAAGACAACAAGCCCCCACTTGAGGGTTTTTGACAAAGCAATTATGGCGTGCATGAGTGACTCCCTTAATTAAAAGGCCCACGGTATGTTACAAGTATGGTCCAGTAATTAGTCTTGTTTTCGAGTAGCGCAATCCTGTCAAATGAAAGTAAACAGTAAAATCTCAGGGAAAAATATGTGTTTTGTGTGAGTGACTGAGGGTTTGTAATGACCACATGTCAATGCCAGTTGGCGTAACAGAGGTTTTTTCCGGGGGGGGCGGGGGGGGGGGGGGGGGGGGTAGGTAGGTAGAGTGGGGGTGTTGGCAACTTAATGTACACTGTAAAAAATACGTAAATTTTCACAGGAAAAAATCCTGCAGCATTCTGCCAACAAATTACCGTAAAAATTACAGTATACTGTAAAAATTAATTTATCAAAAAAAAAACAAAAACATATAAAAAACATATATTTGGTGAATTATGATAGAGCATGTAAATGTGTGGCGAATAAAAAGCCTGACCAAACACTCCTAAAACATGCAAATGATCAACGTTATGCCCTTTTGGCATTATGTCTGACTTAAGGATCCTGCTGCGTATCGAGTACGGTAAACGTACTTTGTAGGCCTATCAACAAATTTGTACGGTGCATATACGTAAAATTTAGTTGTTGTAAATAAATATTACATGAAACGTAAAATACAGTTAAATTTGAATGAAAACCTGTAAATGCTATTTATGGGATTTTTGTTGCAGAATTAAGCCAGTATTTCTGTAAAATTTACAGTATTTTTTTTCCTGTCAATTATTACTAACGTATAATTGAAATTCATAATTGTGTATAATAATGTTGATGCTCATTAATACGATCAAGGCTCAACTTTTAAAAACTGAGTCATTAAGGCCTGGAAATTGACCATAAAAATTTACAGTTTTTGCCGTATTTCCAATTACAGTCAAATACTGTAAGTTTTTACAATTATTACTGCAAAGTGCACCTGTAATTTTTACATGTGCCCTCCCCCGTGGCGTGCGTACAAGGCCCTTTCCTATATGGTTATACCCATCTACCAAATGCATCCGGTAAATTTGCGCCCCTTAATCGCCAATTAGCCATATATTAAAATCTGTTTTATAGTAATAGTATAGGCCTATGTTGTTTTATAATGAAATTGAAAAATGTGCCACGAAAAAGAAAAACAATAATCTAAATTTTTAAGGGAGCAAAGGGGGGGCAAGTACCATGACCCTCCCCAGCCCCCCCCCCCCCCCCCCGGCTTACACCATGTCGACGGGATGCGCTGGTTTCTCATGTGCCACGGACAGGTATAGGCAGGGGTCTAAATTATATTAGACTGAAGGGCCAGAGAATGCCAAACATATTGAAAGTTTCTTACTTTGAGGGCAAATACCCAAATTTTTATGTTCCCTTTATATATTGAGCAAGTTAGGGCCAAAAAATCAATGGTTGGCGGGCGGATTTGGCCAGCGGGCCGCCGCCAATTGCGAACCCTGGTTATAGAGCTATATATTTAATGACCATGTATGGCAGGCTAAATCCTCCTACTTCGTTACCACTATATTTTTTGGTCATAATTAATTGTTTAATTATTTTTTCGGGAAATTCTGGATTTCACCTGAAGCTTTGTTTCAACTGAAAATTAAGGTTTGGTAGGAGAAAACTTGTTCTTGATTGAAAACTTAGTTTATCGAGGAAAAGCCTAAAATATGACTGAAAGTTTTTCATCATAAACCCTACGGTTCTTCAAGTTTATAATCTGAGTTATCAGTGATCATTTTGAATGAGAATGACAAGGTCCTAAATTGCAATTTGAGGTTAGTGCGAGCTTTAACATGCATTATCTTTTTAAAGTAAACTTGTGTAAACCGTTTTTACTTGAAAAGTTTGAAAATTTTTGAGAAAAGAAGAAACATGGTTTTTCAACAGTCAATCATTGACTCATTGTTAACTATGTTTTATCAAATGATAAACCTTTTAAAAAAAATATCGGACTCTAATAAAACTAAGTTTCTTAAAATCTACGTTTCATAGAGAATAACCTATTTTCAGGTTTGATAACACATATTTTTTGGTTTAATTTTTTTTAAAGAAAATATGTTTAGTGATTGGTACAGATTTCAATTCCCAATTGAAATGTTCGGTTTTTTTTCAATTTGATCAGAAAACTCACTTTATCAACTCCATCGTTTTTCATTGAATTAAAAAAATATATATTTTAGAGAGAGGGTCGGTGGTTTGGAACTGGGGGGAATTGAACAAGCCACTCAAGCACGCCATTTCACACACATTAGGATAACTTGTAAACCACCCTTAACGATGCTTGATGGACATGGTTGGTAAATCTGTTGTAGATTGTTATCCATTGTTGTTCAGAGCATTGTATTTTACGAATCTTTCTCCGTGTTTCTAGAGTATTTGTTGAAAGTCACTAGAAGGACAGAGTGCACAAAATTATCAATATTCTTTTGTTTCGCGTGCAAAGTTTATCTACGAATCTTTTGTTTGGCGTTGCAGGTTTATATAATTTGTGCTCTCTGCTTCAGATAACCTTACTGGAGACTCGACTTCGTCGAAGGATATAATGCACTGAAAAACAATGGATAATCAACAATCATTGAGGCACAGAAGTGATATGGAAGAGATCCACCTCTGTCTTCTGCCATGTCTTTGGAAAACAGACGAGCAAAACATCAGACCCATCTTGGAGGGTGACGTGATGTAAGGCTGTAAGACCCCCCATTTTCAGCATTGGTGTCACCAAGACCCCATTCTATTGAAAATGTCCCCCAAAAAGACCCCATATTTTTAAATTTTTACCAAAGTGTCACCCCGAAAAGCCCCTTTTTGGACAAAATTTTAAAAATGTTCATCCAAAAACTTGAAACCCCCATTGGTGGGAAAAATTTTGCAAAATTTATATCTGAAAAACCCTTATTTTGGGGCATTTTGGCTGTCTTCAAACCCAAAGCCCCTTTTTTTTTGAGTCCTACACCAATTCAATTTCATATGTGATCCCCCTCCCTTGGAAATGGTTGAGGATTTGTCCCTGGGTTTACCTGGTATACATTTATTGAGGGTATCTAAGATAAAATGCCACTTTTTTTAAAATTAACATAAAGTTTTGTTGGTTATGTGCAATTTTCAGGTAAAACCAGTAAAAAATATACTTTGAGCTTATTATTTTCATATATGAAAACAATTGAATGAGATGTGTATTTTATTATGTCTAACTATGTTGTTCACAGCACAGACATTCCTTTAACAAGAATTACACGCATGATGCATAATTAAAGGGACAAGCAGCGATTTGCTGATCCGAAACAATGAAAAAATCATCAAAATTTGTATTTTGGTATTTTTGTTAGTGGCATAGATGTGCTAACATAACCTGCAAGTGGATGGCTTGAAATCCGTGTATTAAAGACAAGGTAGTACTTTTTATCCGATTCTGTAATTTCTATGCGTGTGTATCAAAATTCCGACTTGAGATCAAAAAAGCCTTTCCATGTGAATATCCCAGATATGACCTGTACAGTTTGACCTCAAACACAAATATTATTGATCTTTGTTTATTCTGTTCTGGTGTAAACCACAATCAGCTGTTTAGTGTAGATTTTGAGTCGTCATTACTGTATGTCTATTTGCGGCAGACGATATGACAAATTTCATCAAATACTTCATTTTTGTTACCATTTGGTGTTGTTGTTCCTACATTAAAGTAGTTAAATGGGATTGTACATCGTTATCTTTGATTATAAGCTAAAAAATGCATTTCCACATTTTTTGATTCTCTAGCATTATCGCTGCTAATCCCTTTAATACAGCCCCTACAAATAGGTTCGGAAATGGGAGTAATAATTACCTGTGGGTGAAATAAGTGTGTGTGTGTTGATTGGTGATGAAACAACAGTGAATTGATAAAGAACGGTAGTGGTGATGGAACACATACATGAATGTTGACCAAGTATAGGGCATCCGTACTCTGAGATTTCCAGTGGATTTACAAGGCAATGAATTCCATCATCAATTCTTATGACACCAGTGCTCATCATTGGCTATAACTTCACCATGTTGGATAGGGATCAGGCACCACATTCAGTGGTATACCAAAGCAATCGAGTGGGGGGGGGGGGGGGGGGGTTCCCAATTCGTCAGTTGAATAACCAGCTTTTTTGCGGGGGTGGGGGGTGGGGGTGGGGAGGGGGAACATTTATGTTATAAAGGATTGTTGGTTTGCAGTTAGTACGAGTTGTTAAACTGCAATTAATGTACACAGCACTCTATGGGGCTTCCAAAATCATGTTTTTAGCTCTCACATCAAAACAGACTGTGATATCAGTGCAAAACTTTACAGATGGGGTTTTGGGGTGAATGCCATTCTATCAAGAAGAAAACTTCATATAACACTAAATCAGACCATCCCCCTTTAACCCTAATTCATGCTTTAACTACATGAATACTTCCTGCCGATTGGTCGCATTGAATATTCAGTATTTTTTTTAGCCAATCAGCAACTTGGTAAGAATGGGGTAGGGCCAAAGAGGGCTAGAGCTTAAATATTTCAAAGTTGAATTTGCACTGGTTATTGACATAAATATCGTCGCCCACATCACATACTGTCTTATCTGACATTTTTGACTTTCTGTTTTGGTGTGATGATATTTTGCATATGTACTTTTGTTATGGTCTATACATGCACAAAGTTACAATCTTGAAAGTGACCTAATTAGTGAGATATTAACCCTAACGCGGCCGAGATGCAATGAGAGCCAACGAAAACGTGGTACCGGTCGGAAAATGTTTCTCGTTGCATCTCGGCCGTCTTTACGGAAAATGACGCGATGTTCCTTGTTGCATCTGGGCCGTCTTCCCGGAAAATGACGCGATGTTCCTCGTTGCACCTGGGACGTCATTCCCGGGAAATGATGCGATGCTTTTCACTACATTTCGGACGGTTTGCCCGCAGAAGGCGCAATGCTTTTCATCAGGCGGGTGACACTGTGTACAAATGCCCATAGACAATTTCGATTTCGATGGTGATAGCGCCACCATTTTCGATAAGCTACTTTTAAATTATGCATAAACGCATTCATGACGTAAACCGGAGCATGACGTAGCGTAATAGCGCCACGCACGACTATGACGTAGCGTAATAGCGCTTTTTTTTTTTTTTTTTTTTGTTGCATCTGGGCCGTCTTCCGGGAAAATGACGCGATGTTTTTCGTTGCATCTGGGCCGTTATTGACTTTACGCTACTTATTCCTGTGCCGGGAAAAACGGCCGAGATGCAATGAAACGCAAAATTTGGCTCTCGTTGCATCTGGGCCGTTAAAAATAAAAATAGATTGCCCTTCGTTGCATTTGGGCCGTCGGTCGGCAAAACGACCCGGTCCGGGTTAGGGTTAATTAAGAATTTTGATCAATAAGCTCAAAACTGCATATCGCGATTTCACATACTGTCGTATGTTTCCTTTACATGTAATTTCAATAGCCGTATAACTAACGCTGTTCGTAAACAAGCTGTTTACGCTTTTCACATACAGATCTATGTGCGTCGCATCTGCCTCGTGCGTGAACATGACGTGTTTCACATAGAGATCTATCTGAACGCATTGAAATATAACGGTGAAATTAGCGGCGTATGTGAAAATACGACTTTTTTTCATTTCACATACAGACTTATGACTTTGTAGTTTTATATCAGGAATACAATTGCACTTTCAAAACTCAGCAAGGTTAAAACTTAAACTTCAGAATGTTTTCTTCATAATGCAAAATTAAAAAATTGTAATGTTTAATTCCATAGAACAAACATGAAATCTCCCGGTAGAATTTCAATGGCGATTTTCTTGAAAAACGGCATTTTGTCAGATAAGACAGTATGTGATGTGGGCGACGATGTATAATGTAATTAGCCATTCAGAAATGTTGTATGATAAGCAGGTCAGGGGTTAAGAAGCCTAAATAAAAGCATTTACCACACAATTGCTGTAACAATTACTATAGTTTGACTTTAAAAATTGTGGACGGTATTCTTTTATACAGTAAATAACATGCTGCCCGTTTTCAAAATTTAGATCAACTGATCGAGACATCCAAACAACATTTATTTTAGCCTTGTTGCATAATTATTTATCCCTCACACTTATATTTGTCAAGAGGAAATCTCTTGCAATCCTTAGTGATATCAAGATAATCTGTTGAAGTTTACCGCTCTGACTGGCAGATTGGCAGTTTCCGAGAATTATTCTTCCGGGGACCATTTTCCGGATTACCGCCATCTGTTCACGTCATGCTATGACACCAGATTTGCCCGACATATATCTCAATGACTGCCAACAATAAATCTTGTGAAAGGTTCAAATAACCTTGTAAAGGAGGATAATCCTTAGAGTAAGAAAAAACAAGTTTTATCACCATGCTTTTAACTTGAATATCCCACTTTTCTAATCTTTGATACACTTCAAAGTCTGTACTTAAAGTTTTATACTATTGGCTTGGCATAATTAAATTACACCCTTCTGCACCTAAAGTGCATGATACAATATATGTGGGATGGGTATAATGGAATTACACCAATGGCTCTATAATGGACCAGATTTTAATCCTTTGGGTGCTGAAGGTAATTATAGTCACAAAGATCATTTTTTCCAGATTTTTGTTCCTCAAAAATTTCCAAATTATGCATTTTACCAGCTTAATTGGAATCTGCATGAAAAATGAATTCAAAGGAGTTTAAAGAAGCCTAGTCTTTGATCAGTAGTTTTGAGATGGCTTCCCAAATGACCAATTGGTAATTTGGGAGCCATCTCAAAACCACCGAATTATGTGTTACGGCCTATGCAGAATCTACCAGAGTTGAAAGGGTTAAAGGCCTTACCTACATAACAAAACTTCAGTTTGAGTTATCTTCTGTAGATGGAAAGACACAACGGTGAGAGACAGGAAATTATCTAAAAAATTGCCGACTTATTTGCTAAGACCAAATACAGAATGTACCAGGGTTGAAAGTGTTACGGTCTTACTTACATAACAAAGCTTAAGATTGAGTTATCTTCTGCAGATCAAAGGAGACAGTAGTGAGACATGGGAAATGAAACCAGCTATCTTTTATGGGTTACAGAATAGCAGCGCAAATATCACAGTGGTGTATGATGACATTAATATGCTTTCGGCATAATAATGACTACATCGTAATAATAGACCAACAGATGGATGAAAGTCACAGTGTGCACTATCCAAAACATGATTGCAAGAAATTGCGTCATTGAATTTGGACATGCTCTATTTACCGAGATGCTTGCTTTAAAGTGACAGGAGGAGATTTTTTTAGGATACAAATTTTTCTCAAATTGCACTTGATCGGTTGCAGACCACCTACCGAGAACGTTTCGAATATTTATTGGACAAACAAGCACGAAAGAAAACCGCAAACCTTGTTTTCACCTGGCCTGGTATCGTGAGTCATCCCTATAGGAAACCATGCTTTGAGTTTCTGTTGTGCATGACAGAAAGTACTAAATCATCATCATTTGCATATTCGGCTTATTCACTTCAGGTGTGATCTAATACATTGGTAAGCATTCCAAATAGGCAAAAAACCTGGGTTCGAAAAAAATTGAGGGCGCTTCTCTCTGGAAATCTCCTCATGTCTCTTTAAGCTTATCTGCCTGTACTGCATTTAAATCCAAAATTAATCACAGGATTGAATCAAATTACTTAACCAGATAAAAGATGATTGGGTCAAACAGACAAGATTGGGTTTTCTGAAAATTTAACCAAGTGCCAAATATCAGATCGACACAAAAGTAGAACAAATTGCCAAGATCACTCTGTCACAAAATTGGACCAAACTGTCATCACCTTGTCATTAAGATTAAGAATATAGGCTTTGCTAACTTATTAAATCTGTGCAACCTTACGTCACTTTTACACTCACTGACCTGGATTTCTCTTTCATGTAAATCCAGCACAAAATAAGCAAAGAAGTGTGTATAGATATAAATAGCCTAGTTGTTATAGTTTAAAAAGGTAAGTTTCATCCACTTCATTCCCTCTTATGAACTAATCTTGCTTTGGCCACCAATTTTTACAAATTAATGATTTAGAATAATGCACCACCCCATGGCTGTCAGAACTCCAGGAATGCAAGGCTATGATTTTTTCAAATCTGGAACTTCACTGACCATGTAAACATTAAAATATTTGAGTTGAGATGTCATTTTGTGATGTTTCTGATTTATTAGATGAAGCTTTCTGAAAATACACAATCTGTCATGTTGCTAGGCTATGCACTGCCTTTGTCATGATCAAACAAGAATGCCTTTAAAATGTCATGACAAAGGCAGTACAGTATCTGTACTGTTATTGGTTTCAGTCATCACCAAATACTGAGTTGACTGATGCTATTTACTGAAGATAGCATGTGAGGTGAGCAACCAGTATCTGTACAATTGTTAATCACCAATACTGGGTTAAATGATGCTATCTACTGAAGATAGCAATGTGAACAACCAATTATTGCCTTCAGTAATCACCAATGAAAAACCCAGGGTTTGATGTTTTGGGTTTTTGTGATAGCAAATAAAAATATGCATGCTAAATCGTCGTTTGCACTGGATTTACTGTAGAGGCAAGGGCTGTGTATTTTTTCAGAGGCTAAAGCTGTAGACATAGTGAAAACCAAGCAGATCTGTTCTAATTCAATTACAGGTGTGAATTATTTACATCTATTTTCTTGTTTACATTCCTCTCTTCAGTAGATAGATCATTCTAACTCAGTATTTGTGAGTACTGAAGGCAATAATTGTACAGACACTGGTTGTTCAGATTGCCCATCTTCAGTAGATAGCATCATTCATCAGTATTGTTGATTATGAGCAATAATTGTACAGATACTGGTTATTCAGATGCTATCTCAGTAGCATTTTTTCTGCTTGAATAGACTCATTCAACTAAGATTTGTGATTAATGAAGGCAATTAATGGTATCCGGATACTGGTTGTTAACAGTGATATCTTAAGTAGCTAGCATCAGTTCAACTCAGTATTGTTGGATTACTGAAGGCAATGATTGTACAGATACTGGTTATTCAGATTGCAGCTTCAGTAGATAGCATCATGTCAAATCAGGATTTGTGGATTACTGAAGGCAATTGTAGATACTGGTTGTTGCAGATTGTATCTTCAGTAGCTAGCATCATTCAACTCAGTAGTGTTGATTACTGAATAGGCAATAATGGAAGGATGACGGGTTATTTCAGATGGCATCGAACAGTGATAGATTGTGATTACTGAAGGTCCAATAACTGTACAGATACCTGGTGTTTACATTGCTATCTCAGTAGATAGCATCATTCAACTCAGTATTTGTGATTAATGAAGGCAATAATTGTACAGATACTGGGTGTTAAGATTGCTATCTTCAGTAGATAGATCTTCAATCATGCATGGTTGATACTGAAGGCAATAATTGTACAGATACTGGTATTCAGATGCCTATCTACCGTAAAGTAGATAGCTTGTGATTACTGAAGGCCATACTGTACAGATACATGGTTGGTTACATTGCTATCTTCATAGATAGCCCATAATTCAATAATGTTAGTGTGATTACTGAAGGCAAAAGTGTACAGATACTGTTGTTAAGATTGCTATTTCGGTAGATAGCATCATTCAACTAGTATTTGTGATTACTGAAGCAAGAAACTGTACAGATAAGGGGTTTGTTACATTGCTCTCTTCAGTAGATGGCATCATTCAACTCAGTAGTTGTGATTACTGAAGGCAATAATGTACAGATTAAAAAATGGTTGTTCAGATGGCTATCTTCAGTTCGATACATCATTAACTAAGTATTTGGTGATTACTGAAGGCAATAACTGTACAGTAAGGTTGTTCAGAGTGACTTTCAGTAGATAGCATCAGTCAACTCAGTATTTGTGACGATTTACTGAAGGCAATTGACAGCCAATTGTAGTTTATGCGTGGTATACATTGCTATCTTCAGTATGATAGACATCATTAACTCAGTATGTGATTAATGAAGGCAATAATTGTACAGCTACTGGTTGTTCACATTGCGATCTTCAGTAGATAGCAATCATTCAACTCAGTATTGTTGATTACTGAAGGCAATAATTGTACAGATACTGGTTATTCAGATGCTATCTACAGTAGATAGCATTTGTTTTTATGATTACTGAAGGCAATAATCGTACAGATACTGGTTGTTTACATTGCTATCTCGTAGATCGCTATCCATTCAACTAAGTATTGTGATTACTGAAGGCAATAATTGTACAGAAACTGGTTGTTCAGATTGCTATCTTCCCGTAGATAGGATCATTCAACTCAGTATTTGTGACTTACTGGACAGGCAATAACTGTACAGATACTGGTTGTTACATTGCTATTCTTCAGTAGATAGCATACATCAACTCAGATTGTGATACTGAAGGCAATAATTGTACAGATATGGTTGTTCAGAGTGCTATCTTCAGAGATAGCCTCATTCAACTCAGTATTTGTGATTACTGAAGGCAATAACTGTACAGGGATCGTGTGTTCAGATTGATATCTTCAGTAGCGAGCCTCAGTAACTCAAGTATTTGTGATTACTGAGGCAATGTAGATACTGGTTGTTTACATGCTATCTTCGTAGATACATCATTAAACTCAGTATTGTGATTACTGAAGGCAATAATTGTACAGATACTGGTTGTTCGCTTGGATCTTCAGTCGATAAGCATCATTAAGCCACAGTATTCTGTTGTGATACGAAGGCAAAATTGTACCAGAAATTACTGGTTGTTCACATTGCTATCTTCAGTAGATAGCATCAGTCAACTCCGTATTGTGATACTGAAGGAAATATTGACAGTGATGGTTGTTCAGATGCTATCTTAAGTAGATAGCATCAGTCAAATTCAGTATGTTGATTATGAAGGCATATTGTACGAGACTGGTTATTCAAATTCTATCTTCAGAAGATAGCATCAGTCAACTCAGATTGGTGATTACTGGGGCATTACTGAGGAGTATGTTTTTATCCTGCCTTTTCAGAGTTTTTAACAAATTCTCTTCCATTCCCTAATCTACAGGTTTCACAGGGAATCAAAGGGCCTATACATACTGATGCAATCTTCACTGCTGGAAAGTGCAACAACATCACAACACATTTTCCTGAATTTTTTACAGAAGGGAGGTGTACTTCAAATGAAGCTACCCAATGACTCTTCCATTGGAATATTTTCTCCCCTCTGTGGAAGACTTATTGGAGTCATCCACAGATGTTTTCAGGACTTACTAAAAGGCTATTCCTTTGCAAAGCCCTACTCCCTGTGAAAGACGTTGCCCTCCATCTTCCAACAGGGTTACTACAGCTTTCAATTAGAATAGCCCACAACATCAAGATTTTGCCCTAGTTGACCTACAATAACCTACCACAACCCATAAGTACCAGCTTCCCAATATTATCCCAACCGTCAAAATACCATAAAATACCATGCCCACTGAAGGATAGAATAATACATAAGTCCAAAATAATGCGATGACGTCATCAGTTGACACACATATGGGCACAAAAATCACTGGCTGGGCGCGACCCCTCATGGCTTGGCCTCCCTTGTCATGGGACTGGGACCCTAGAGGCCCAGTTCAATTCCCACTCAAGATATGCAATCTTTAGTTTTATACCTTTACCCTTTCCCTTCTCCCTGGGAGATCGGCTAGAGACAAGAGGGGTATTAGGGATAAGCTACAAGTGGAGGAGCTATTGACACTTTAAGACTGTGATCAATGCAGTCTGTTGTCACTTTTAGCAAAATTGAGTTATTGGTAGTTTGAACTTGTTTGAAGAAAATTAAGGAGGCCAAATATAAACTGTCCATTGACGTTAAAAAAAGTCAATTGACTCGCCTAGTGGCAAGGATTAAGAAAATATAGGGTTTGTATATATTTTTCCTTGGTTGATGAAATGTAGGACAACTACTGTTAAAAGGTCAACCAAAGTCAAATACGTTCAAATTTAAAAACAACCCTTCATAATCAAATAGGGAAACAAATAATATGTTCCTTTTGCCACGTGATTCCAGTTATTCATTCTGATATCATACTAGCAATTATCAAGGCCCCTTTTTATTTTGTTTCAATGGAGTGCAAGAAGTTTGTTATAAATTGGATATCTGTCTTCACTAGCTTTTTCTGGAATTTTAAATAACTGAAGAATAGTAAGCCCTTGAAGCAGGTCTCCAAAAAAACTTCTGAATCACTCAGTACCGTGCAATAGTTTGTCCTATGCTATTTTTATTCAAAATATGACCATAATTGGTCAACTAGGCAGGGTCCTAGTTTATCCAAAGGGTGCTTTCATTATTTTACAGTCCTTTTTAGGGTTGGGCATTTTAATATTTATGTATTTATTATCGCTGTGGATATTTTCAACTTGATATACATATTTATATAACTTATACCCTCCTATTCACTACGAAATTCTAGTTTATATATTGTGTGCTTATGTTATAAATTGTTTTTAAAATGTCATGTGTGTGCAAATGCTTGCGGATTTTTGAGCCAGGCTTTCAGTCTACTCAACCCTCCTGTCTGGCTTTATGTTGCCTTTCATTGCTTGTATTTTATATGTCAATAAAAAATTGAAATGATGAAATCAATCTCAAAATGACCCAAAATGGAGTCAGCTACTTCTTGCACTCAGGTCTTCAACTTGGTCTATAGTAATAATATGGATGAACAAAAAATAGAAAGGTTAATCCCATGTCCAATTGTGTGTTGAAGTGCAGTTAAGCATAGGGTTTGCCAACATTTAGAAAACCAGGCAAAATGATGCAGTAGCCTATAATATGATGCCATTTAAAGACAAACAACGCCTTTAAAGGACCTATATATATTATTTCAATAGAAAAATTACCACATTAATACAATTTTGTTATGATATAAACCACCCTGGAATGGGATTTTGCGGGATCCCATGCTGGCATCCACATGACATTATTGAGGTGAAATGCCCAAACTGGTGCATGTGGGAGAACTCAATACACTCTCAATATACCCGCACCATCCTTTTGATATGGTATAGAAGCTCTCAAATGAATACATTTTCCTCCGAAAATGTGAGTGACTCAACAAGTACGTAGATGCTGATGTAGGGCCTACATTAATTTACTCTTGTGTTTATTTTCGTGTCAAATCTGTTAACTGTTATCTTTTAATTATGTTAACTTCAAAAGTAACATGCCTGGACAAAGTTGGTTTTCAAAAAACTTCAAACAATGCAATACAACTTTTTTTTTTTCTCCAGATCAAGTGTAAAATGAAATATTGGTAGTAGAAATTAGTTTCTTATTTGATAGGACAATAAACTATAGTATGAAAAAGACAAATGACTATTTAGTCATTTGTCTTTAACACCATATTTAATTTGCCACATAAAAAGAAACATAATTTAACAAGAAGAGTCATTCAAAAAAGGACAATCTGCCCTAAGAATCTAGTTCGACTTAAATTAGGCTTGATTTTGCAATACCTGAACACTTTACAATCGGGTACAAATCAAAGATCTAAACCTCTTGAATATTCCATCCTAATACTCAGTAAAAAATTACTACATAAGTTCCATGATGATGTCATACATGTTTTCACAATGGTTTTAATTTACATAAAATCTCTATTAGGCCACAAGTTATTGTTTTCAGCTAGTCTTTTTCCAAGCTAACTTAAAAGGTTACTTCTTTTTGTTCTTACTGGTAATTTATTTATACACATGTATGAAAGTCAAACACTTCAACACATTGGCTTTTCGTGATCCACAGCACTCATCCCTTGACTTTACCCAAAGGAGTTGAGATTTTTACATCAATCTGACCCGTTAGCCTAATTGGTGCCTAATCATATTGCAAGTTCGATTTACTCTGGAAGAAATTAGCCATTTTGTATTTTCTGTCCGTCAAAGGACGAAATTATAACGCAGGGCTTGGCCTCAGTGGCACCGTGATATAAACATTGTTAATAACATCAAAACGCCTCATCAAAATCAACTCGGGATATCTAATGAACCATAAACAAAAATGAGGTGTTCGAGAACAAAGTGCACCTTTAATTGATTTGAAGGGGCCTGCATTACTGAAATGTACCTTACGGCACTTGTTGAACTATTAAAGGGTCACTTTAAATTTTCAGAAAAGGGCGTTCCATTTTTTTAAAGCCGGGTGTTTTTACCTCTTTATTAATGCCTACCAGAGTATTAATTCCACCTGAAATGAACAGCCAAAAATTTTATTTTTTTATGTGTATCATTGCAATAGTAAATGGTTACTTATTGTCATACGTAATTTAACTAATAATTATAAAAAAAGAAAAATTAAAAAAAATATACCACATTAATCTGGGCTTTGGTATTTTTTTAAATTAATTTCACTTGACAATTACTTGTAAACTTTATGACATTACAGGTATTAATGTAATGTTTCACTTACCCGAAACCACAAAATACGGCAAAGATTTTAATGGCAATGACTTCTTAAACAATAGGTGTTGTTATGGAAACCTGTTCATTGCTTTTTCAACTTCCAAGGAACAGCAAATATTTTGCTGGAGTTTAATATTTAAGTCGTCGAGAGTTCAATCGGTAAGACATGCTCCATGTGTACCTGCATACAGGGAGTTGTCAATCTGTGTGTGAATCTTTTTACACACACTTTAATGGAGAGTAATTCTTAACCTTCTTCATTCTCTGAATTTTTCCCTTACTTAACCCCCGGGGGGGGGGGTTCTAACCTTTGTTGGGTAGGACGTGCCTCCACGCCTCTGACGTAGGACCCATAGCTTACCATTTTTGCCAACAAAAGGGACCCAAGGCGATACCAGAGATGCAAATTTTAGGCCAAATTGAAACCAGCTGTCTAGCACATCCCTGTAATGGTCATTTGTGTGAGAATCCCCCCCCCCACTTAACCTGTAGTTTCACTTTCAATAACAGTTATTGTCAATGTCAAAATTGTGTAGTAATCCACTGCTTTGCAAATGGTGATTATATCACTGAACTAAATTATTTCTGAAAGTCCATGGTTCCAACCTCGTGGTGGCAATTTACCTCAACAAGCGACAATTCCTTGTGTTTTGGCAACTGTCAACATATGACTTGTGGTGTTGATAACGGAGTATTGTAAATGGTCAACTAATACAAAAATTACTAAATGCATATCAATATAACGACTAATATACAACCGATTTCAAACCATCAACACTTCAAATTGGGCTAATTTTACCCCATTATAATACAAGACGAGGTTTTAACACTTTTATCCCATAAAAAATGATGAAAATGCAAAAACAATTCACATCAGTAATATGTGACAAGATACAAGGTTAGATGTAATCATGCAAGTTCACAAAGAAAACAATGGTTGCATTAACCTTGCTTCATAGTAGCAGAGGGTGTTTTGGAACTAATCCCATAATAAGTTGGCAATGTGCCTATACTGTTCTGATACTAAAATATGTCAGTAAATTGAGGGGCAGTGTAAAGAAGTTTAAGGAGCACAAAAACCTTTCATTAGTAATTTTTTTTTAAAGTACTAGTGTTTGTGTGCAGGGAATGGGTGTACAAGGTCGAGTTTATGTATTAAAAAAATGGGGTTTTTGTGGGATCAATGCCGGGATCTGAAAAACAAAAGGGATGATTGAGGTGAATGTACACCAACTGAGGGCATTGTGGGATGGGTCTAAAATGGCTCTTAGGTAGCTGTGTGTTCTAAGGGGCCCCAACCCTTATGATGATTGAGTGAGAGAATTGGGTGTTTCAAGTTAAACAGTGCAAGGTTAAAGTTCAAGAATATTACTTATAAGCGCGTTGAACCATATGTGAACATTGCATTCGTGAATGAAGACTTGCATACATAAGCACGATCTTCAGGAGCAACTGGGAATGAGGGTAAAGTACACATGGTACAAGGCACATGGAACTTTAGACACTGGGGAAGATATTGGTGGGAAAACAAAACAAACTACCCTTCAGGCAATAACATCACTATCATATACCTAGATAAGCATGAAATTTATTGCCAAGTGGTTATCAGACTAGGTGCAAATGCAATGCCTCTCTAGGCAGCATTGATAATGCAGGCTTTCAGCTTGTCAACAGCAGGCATCTACATTGTAGGACAACAGACAATCCAGAATAATCTTTGCTACCAACACAAATTCATGCCAAAACACAAAAAGGACGAAAAAATGCCAAAAACGCAACATCTGCGCAGAATTTTCAAAATCCACAACATAACTTTGTTCAAGAAATGTCATTACTTGCCTACCTGCGAGTTTCAAAGTAATTGGACAAGACATGAGAGAATAGTTTATGAGAGAACATTGGGTTTCCTACTTAATTTGCTACGTGAATGACAATAGCCTATATTATAGGCCTAAAAAAGTCATTTTCACTTAAGGCTGCAATGAGAAAGTATATATCAGGTATCCTATAAAAAATTAAAGTACTGATTTTGCTCTGATGTGAAGCTTCCATCAACGGAGAGCATCAATGATGCTAGGACCAACTTGTATGTGGAACTGGAATTATCTCTGCAGACGCAATGCAGAGCACTAAGACAAGTGTTGGGTGGCAGACAGTTTTTGGAACACAATAAGATTTAAGAGGGACATAATATATTATGCTTGGCAAATAGAAAAGTTAGTGTAGTACAACAGTACTTGAGGTCAAAATGAAAACCGAGGGTGCTCTTCTTCAAATGGTTAAAAAACATTCAATTTTTTGAAAATTACATATGCTCGTTAATCCAATTATAATCTTAACCATTTCAGAACTCATATAATGCCCATTTAATTGGGAATGATCCTTTAATTGGTAAATTGAGGAATGGCCTGTTAATTGGGAAATGGAGGAATAGGCCTTTTAATAATAAGTAAATTAAAGGAATGTCCCTTGCAGGGCTAAAATGAAGGAATGGCACTTTTAAATTTAAATAAATTTGCATTACCCTTTCCAAGGTAAATGATGGAAGGGCCTTTGGCAAATGGAGGAATAGCCTTTAATTGGAACTGAGAAATGGCCTGAAATGGCACTTTAATTGAGTAAATGAGGATGGCCCGGTAAGGTAAATTGGAAGGAAGGGCCTTTAATTGGGAAATCGATAATGGATTTTTAATTGGTAAATTGATGAATGGAATTGCCCTTTAAAAAGGTAAATAATAAAGGAAGGGCCTTTTAATAGATACAAGGCGGTCACACGGCTTTCGCGATCACCCCCACCAAAGAACTCTAAAAGCATAATTCATCAATGAACTATCCATATCTCACCAAACAGATAAAACTCTAAAAACAATCATCACTGGTAAAACTTCCCATCCAAATCACCAAAAACCAAAAAAAAAAAAAACTCTAAAAACATAAATCATCAATGTCCATAACTTTTTGAAAATTGTATAATGCCCCTTTAATTCAATTGAGGGTGTTTTACCTCAATGATGTAAAGTACATTCCCATAAAAAAAAAATCCAAAAACAATTTTTAAAAAAAATATTAACTCACCAAACAAATAACTCTAAAACAACTCATTAATGAACTTAATCCATATCTCACCCAACCTAACAAAAAACTCTAAATATAACTAATTGAACTCCATTAATTAACTTGCATATGCCCCTTTATTTGAAGCTTAACCCTTGAGGGTGCTTCCTCAAATGATGCGAAAAATCCATTCCCTTAAACGAGAGCATCAACGATGCATGTAAACCTTGCTTATGATACAGCAGATATCTCCAGCCTGTCTCAAAAATGTTAAGTGCCCTTCTTGGCAATACAAAATATAGTTGTGACATGTACACGTCAAGGCACAGTCTTAGCTTTCAAAAAGCCGGTTGTTCTGTTCAAATTGTTGTTGTAATCTCGAGATGTTTAGTGAAAAACGAATGAGTCGGGCGTGGAAGTCAACTTTTGTGAACACTCCATGAATCAATGATTGATTAATATCTACACAGGTATATTAGACTGTAATATAGTCATTTCATTGATTTTTCATGTTAACAGGAAAATCAGGTGAATCGGTTTTTTTGTAAAATTGGAATACAAAAACAGAATTGACTTTTGTAAAATGGTAAACATTGGTCTCTACATGCCAGGACATACAAAGATGGGTACAAAAAACATTCACACAGTTTCATTTGCAACGTCTCAAGGAAAAGTGAAAATCAATAGGTAGGTAGAAATTATTGTTTTATTTCGTATTTGATATGACGATAAAATACAGTGTGAAAAGACAAGTGACTCTCTATTAATAGGCATATAGTCACTTGTTCTTTTTACAAAAAATCTTATTTGCAACATCAAAGAAGATAATTAAAATAGTCTAAGGGCCTGATCATAGTTTGGGACATATATATGAGTATTCACTATTGTATATTATATAATGTTTCAAAACAAATGATGTTTCTACATATAACAATGTTTGTTGAGGAAAGGTAGGCCCTAACATACTTTTTCTGACTAAAGCATTGTTCAGCTAATTACTAACACACTAAGAGTCCTAAAAAAGATGAAAATGGACTTGAAATAAATAAATAACCATGCTAGTTGAAAGTCTAAAAGTTTAAACCAAGTATGGCCAAGTACAGGGTCAAGAGAATACTTAAAGTTCACTCTGGGATCAGAGGGTGTTTTGAATCAATCCCCAAATGCATTTGAGTGCCTTTACTGTACTGTAATAAACTTATGTTATTACTTAGGGATAAGGGTTCCAAAAGTTTTAAGAACCACAGACCATTTCATAATCATGCCTAAAAATTCTTAAGTACTAATGCTTTGTGGGCAAAATGAGGATAGAAGTCAGGATTTTTATGGGTAAGATCGGATTTTTGTGGGATCACATGGACCCTATTGAGGTGAATTCCCCAAACTGGTGCATTGTGGATGGACTCAATAACCGCTGCCTGGGATGAAGATATTTGTCCCAGGTTAACTATACCCTATACTACATGTATAGCCATGTCCAAATCATGACAACCTTAAATTGTGAATTGGAGAGTGCTATTTGAAGTTATCCCATAACTATCATTTAACTAGATAAATGAAATACTGCCAAGCGATTACCAGCTATTGGAATGGACTCTCTCAAGCGCAAGTGACTGTTAATTTGAATTAACAAATGTTATCAAGATCAATTCATTTTGTCCTTGCTAGACGCTTTTCCAAAAAGAATAACAATTTTGCAGCCCTTAATTTTAACATAGAATGTGGGGAATGATTGTGGTAATGCTAAAGCTTGAGTTTTATAATGAGATATGATTAAATTAATAAATATTTAAGTTAACATTATGATTATTAGAAGGCCTACTTGAATTTGTAAATATGATATGTTTAAAAAATAGTTTGTTCAAATATTCCCTCTTCAAGAGTAGAGTTGATGAAGTCTGTGACCCTATGGGTAAATAAAAACACATTACAAGACACACTATTGACCACAAAAACATAGGCTGATGCATCAAGGCTAGTTTTATACAACACAGCAGCTTGGACAAGTGATAAGGGGATCGAATTTGCTATTCTCAATTTCTTTCTTTACCCATTCATAATACACATATCCAAACGGAGCTGTAGGACAGTCACGAACACACAAATTCAACCAATTTGTTGGTTTAGACCCTAAACTTGGCTTTCACAACCTTATTATCGCCAAACGAAAACGCTGCATTATTTTCCCACGTCATCAAAACACACATGCGAAATTTCAAGACAACGATATAAGATTAAACACGACCAGTTAACAAAACCATTGGCTTCAACACCCCAGTACTATGGACACACGAACGAAGATTCGTGGGTCCCCAAAAAGACCCATCTGAAAAGATTAAGTGAGAAGTGTTTCTTTGGTACAAAATTGTGATATTTTTAATTTTTATCGGAGGCAAATACAGAAAGTCAGCCATGCTTCATATTGAACTATGAGAAATCAAAATCCACCTTTTTCTCTCTTTTAAGACATTGTATTAGCCAAATACGAGGTAAGAGTCTATTGAGTGTCTAACATATGAAATTACTAGTATGTCACAAGATTGGTGGCCTTCAAAAATCTCTCGTTGCACCTTTAAGGCAACAACTTCACAAATACCAAATTTCTAACCACTCAAAGAATATTGAAGAAAACAAATACTGGCAAAAAAGCAAGCTTTTTTTATTTTGAGAATAAATAAACAGAAACAGCATGGGAAATGTTGAACTATATACGATAGGATAGGAATATGAGATCATAAAGACTGGACAGGTATTCCAGTATGACATACACATTATAAAAAGAGGCGGGTACGCCATTGGCTCAGTGTCCTTGAAAATGTAACACGCCGAGAATATGACTGCTCAATACCAGAGCTGAATTGGACTGATTAAGATTGATGAAGGGACAAATGGTTACACACTTTCTCTCACCCTTTCTCTTGCTGGGCACAAGGAATTCATCCAATGTACATTCTCCTTTTGTCCTGAGAATTTGATTTATTGTATTCATGTCTTTGTAAAATGATGCATGAACATATGCTATTAACTAGTTCTCTATTCTACGTGGAGCTCAAACCCCGCCATGCAAGGACGAGTCTGTCAGAAAAACAACTACTAAATTGCCAACGGAATTCAACTACCTTGCATGAAACAGTGGGAATTTTATTAGTTATGAAATCCAAACTTCCTGACTAGCAAAGAGGGCATTCACAGAATGGTTTGGGTGGCATTTAAAAACTTTCAAAGAGTCCATGGATTCTGATAACTGTGATTGGCTGGCAATAAATATCAACTTTTTGGTCATTTACAGACTATCAAATAGATCAGTACCCATTAAGCCATTAAGTTTATTCTGTAATAGGTCATTCAATGGTTAGTCATAGCAATTTGAATTTTACTTAAAATAATAGATGCTGATTTCAAGACTTAAAACCCAAACAAAACACATGTTCCTTATTAGACTTTACTCAGAAGTTACCTTGGTCTTTTCAAATTCTGAATTTTAAAAAAAAATCATATTACTTATTTTCAGTACAAAACACGGAAAACTCTGTATTAGTTGGCACCTCTGTTGAAGTCATAGCTTCACACAAAACAGCAAAACACTTACCAGTGTCCTGAGAAGGAGGCAATTCCACTCTATGCAATCGGTGCAAAGGGTCCAAGTCATGGCCATGATCCTCGAGTTGTCCATCCTCGCTTCGCGACTCCTCGCTGGTCTCTGCATCCAACAATTCCACACTGGCTTTCTTCAGGAGGTCTACAACATTATCACGCTGAAATGTTTCAAAGATATTCCAAAGTTAAGGGGTTTGTTGGTGTTTGTTTGAGTGAGCTCGGTGAAATATCAAGCTTTAACACATTTCTTGGACCCATGCGAGGCAATTTCCTGGGCCTCTCACCCCAAGGATTTTAGCGGTAAAGATTGACCTGTTGTGACATGCAGCCAGCACAATCTTGATATCGGGTTCCAGTTTCATTGAAAAACAGCCTAGAGGCGAGACATCATGTCTAGAAATCAAGGACAGGTTCCGGCCAGAATTGCCTATGTCTACCTAGCTGTTGGTAATGGTTTAGCTTCACTGCGCTGAAATAATGAAACTGCTGAAACGAATCTGGGAATGAGTAGCCTATCAGATTGATGGTGTGCATTGTGACTAGAACAAGGTGATTTGTGCTCACAGCTGCTCGAGGTTTTATTTTGGTTTTGTTATAAGAAATTAGTAGACTTTCAAAGAGCTGTGTGTTCAACTAAATTAATACCATATAGGTATACAATAACTTGATGAGATGCTTAACCATTTAAATCATTACTGTAAAATAAATTATCAACAGAGCTAAAACAAAAGATGTATCTTTTAGTATAATAGCAATTTGATGACATTTGTACTTAGGAATGTCAAATCACTACAAACATGATCATGTTTGCCAAATTCTGCAGCTACGTTTAATGTGGATGAGTAACTACAAAGTTTTTATGTCCAATCTAGAATATATCAAAGTAACTAGACACTTGATAATTACTGCTGACTGGGGGTTGAACAGATGTTGTTTATCTTGGTCCTTTCAACTTGTTTGCCATGGCAAACTAAACTGCTCCAGAAAGTACAACTTTCTTAAAAATCACAACTTGCAGACATGGTAAGGCTTTTCACACTGAGCCGGTTATCAATCCACTTTGCGATCGATCACCGTCTGGATAGACTTCAAACTAGCCACCAAATTTGTTTGTGATACTTCGTCAACTCTGACACATTAAATCCTTCCTTTGGAGAGCTTTTACATCCAACTAAGGCATTATTGCGCATGCGTCTCTAGTATTCAAAAAACAGCTGCGCTAGTCTTAAAAACGGCGATCAATCACAAAAGTGGATCGATCACCAGCTCAGTGTGTGTTTTTTAGTGTAACACCAATTTGAGGCTTGATATAGCAACTGGAACTACTGAAAGCAGCCTCAGCTTTCTTGGACCAGACACACAGCACACTACCTCAGTTTATTAAACTACCCTTTTCATTCATACCTGAGCAAGTTGTATTGGAGTGAGTTGTGCTTTGTTTCTGCTCAGCGGATTGGCCTGTCCTATACGGATTAAGATTTCCACCAGTTCCTTGAAGTTATATCGAGCAGCTTCGTGAAGAGGCGGGTGTTGCCACGGTGATTGGTCTGGTTCACATTGGCACCGTGCTGTAAAAGACAAGGATAAAAAACGTTTGAATGCTGCAACTCTAATCTCCTTTAAAGAATCCAATTTGGCCTATGAAAAATCTAATTAACACTTGAGTCTTTGAAGAAACAGCAACAAAAACATGCCCTATTGTAAAAAATCGTTAGTTTTTACCATCTCCTCGGTTTTTTTGTGGCAATTCATACCATCAACAAAAGGGTTTACCCCTGCTCAGACCGGTCAACAACCATTCAATTGGTTGTTGACCTGTCTAGACAAGGGTAAAACAGCATTCTTGGTCATCAACCATTTCAAATAATGGGTTTCAAGTCGGATGTGAAAGTTGAAATGCCTTCTAATGGTCACTTAACATTTAGTATGTGATGGCGACTCATGCTGCTCATGCAGAAACTACTTTTCAATAGCTTTAAGCAATCACGACCAGCATTTCTTTCTAAAATATTTTGGAATTTATGAGGAAGGCTTTCAGCTGTTTACTTGTAAAAGTAAATTTCAAAATTACTTTTTATAACATGGGAGAAAGAATGGGTTGATATTTAACTTATGCCCTTTACTAGCACTCAACATGATTGGGCAACGAAGTTAGAAAGAAGGCAAATTTAAGTTTGCCTGGACACATTCTATCAATTCAAGCAAATTTTAAAGAAAATTGGTTTCCTCAGTTAAGCAATAACTCTTTTTTTGAAGAGTGCCCCCAATTTTCTGATATTTTCAGATTTTGGTACAGTTGCATTGGTAATTGGCTAGTAAACCATAACTGTTGGAATGTGTCTGACTCAGAAATTTTTCTGTGTTTGCAAATGAAGGATTTTGTAATTAGAATCATTAAAGCGGAGAACTCCGATAATAATTCAACGGCGGCTTGAAACGGCCTTTCAATCTAAAATAGTCGAGAAATCGCCCAATGTACTTGTCTACGATCATCCATTAGTTGTTCTGTCGGTTGAGTTTGTGTGAGGTGGCACTATTTTCATCATAACGGACATAAAGTGGCGTTCTAGCTTCCGGCCATTAAATACAATCAGGATCCCGAATCTAATTACCAAATCGCTTCTTTTTTGACAAATACACATTTTTGAGCATTGTCATTCGCAGGTATAGTTAAAAAAACAATTACCGCGACACAACTGTGTGCAAAAAATCCCAATTTGAAAATTGAGGGAACTGGGGGAAAATGTGCTGTTATTGCTTTAAGCCTCTAACCCTATTGCCACCAAAACTCACTAAACTCACTGAGCTGAGTTGAGGAGAGAAAATGCCTAAGGCCCAAAAGATGCAATGATGTCATCATACAACCCCATATGGGCAAAAATCGCTGACCGACACCCTCGTGACTTGCTATCCCTGCTCATGGGACTGGTGCGCCAGGGGCCCCGGGTTCTAATCCCACCCGAGATGTCAAACTTCTTTTTTAGCCCCTTTCTATCCCTTTTACCCTTCCCTTACTCTCGGGAGATACACTAGAAACAAAACAGGGATGGGGTTATTGTACCTTAAAAAAAATACAGCGTCCTTCTGTCATTGTAGTTTGTGAATTTAGGGTTAAAGGTGGGCACGAGAGATTTTGAGGCACCCAACTATTAGTGTCATAGTAGTAATTTCATATAGATTAGACACTCAATATATTTCTTACCTTGTATTGTTGGCTACCTAGATGTCTTAAAAGAAGAAAAAAATTGATATTTTGATTTGCTTATATTTCAATGTAAAAAATAGGGCGAATTTCGTATTTTGCCCTATACAAATTATAAATTCAGAATTTTTGTATCAAAGAAACATTTCATCGTCTTAATCCTTTCAATATGGGAATATTTTTTGATGGAAAGCTTTACATCAAGCAAATCAGTACTTTTTAATTTTTCGGGACACCTGATATGTGAAATCTCTCATTGCAGCACCTTTACCTCGTTTCCACCTGTATACCCACTCTTTTTCAAAGGGCAATCCCTGTCCTCTTGCAGACACACAAAAATGGAGTTGGGTACTGTGCATATTGATTTCCACACTACATCATTTTTACTGTGAAAGTAGAGTGTCATTTACCTTACAACACGCCAAGATGAAACAAAAATAACTGGGAAAGAGAACTTCCCGAAAAAATCTTTTAAATCGCATTCTATAAACTACTAACACTTGCCCCAGATATCCACTCAAGTACATGAGACAATCGATCACACAGTCGCTGTAATACAGGCTGTGTGATGTCACGGAATCATTCTTTCACACATTAAAGACACTATCAGTGATTTGAAAAATATTTGAAATTGCAGGAATAGCGTCGAAAGTGAAGGGATAAGTCTGTAAATTCTCATAAGTTACCTTTTCCAGCTGTAGCACAGTGAATAGAAAGGGAAGAAAACGGCTTGTTCCCAGATACGATTATTCCAGTCAATTACGTGTTGTAGTAGTGTCCGTCTACAGTAATGACAACACCCGATTCTGTCATTAGTAGGTTGCTTCTGGCTTATCATTTGCAGGGTAATGTTAGGATACCGGACTTGTTACGTACATGCTAAATCGGATTTTTGATTTTTTTCGATTTTACTGATTTAGCAAAATCACTGATAGTGTCTTTCACACCACAGTAAATTGATTATCTACTTGTTTGGGTTCCACAGACCTGTCATAATACAACCATATTGATAGTGTGCTGGTGAAATGCCAGAGAATGAGTTCTACATTTTTTTTGGATGTGCAATGCATGCACCACCAACGTACAATACACTGCACACAAAAGAAAGGTCCCCCTTGTAAAATTGCTTATAGCTTCAAACAGATTGTTGCCTCACTACCTTAATGTTGTGTGTGCTGTTATCCCCCCCCCCCGACACTCCCAGCGTCATCATTAGGTGCCAGCTATAGGTCTGTTTATCGGACCACAGCTGGTAGCCTAGTGGATAGGGCGTCTGTCTAGTGATCGAAAAATCATTGGTTTGAATTTCCGCTCGGCGCCAGTCCTACAAATAATTTTCAGTCTGGGGTTAATTTGGTGGCCTGTCATAAGGTGCTTGTTCCGATTTAGGTCTATTGTGTACTCTACTTGATATGGAGCCTGGCACTTGCCCATACGCCCCATCAAGTACCGTGGTAACCACAAAACTTTCGGTTTTTAATGTGAAGCAATCATGCCTATTGCAAAGCCCTATTCATCTTTGCTAATATTATCGTTTTGGAGACATAAACGGCGGTTTTTTGGCTTGTATCTTGAGAAGGAAATGGTTTGAAGGCTCAAATTTTCAGGACGACAATGGCAAAATAGAGCCTTTATCTGATATAAAAACAAGAGCAAACATGGTGCTTGAGCTCAGCAGTTATTAATATTGGGGCACACACCAGCCCTGGGGGCGCAACATTTTCTACTGTGCAGATATTAAGCTTTGAAAAGTCCCCCACATTACCATAAGTAAGATATGTTTCGGAGTAGCACCCTCCGGTTTTAACATTTTATAAGATTTTTTTATTCCCTTTCTTTTATTTGAAACAACCACCCCGGGGTGTCACACATTTTCCATTGTGGCGATTTAATCGGCTAAAAGTTCACACATGACATACGTAAGAGACGTTTATGAGTAGTAACCCCTGTTTGGCAATTTATAGTATACAAATATAGAAGACTGCTCATGATGGAGATGTGAGAAATTATTGCCCAGATTATTCTTTGAACCAAGGGCCTACTATTTAGGAGACGGCCCGCAGTTCCTCAAGATCATCAAGAATGGCCCCTTAATTCGGCCCACATGACCTTTCACCCACATCTCGGTGAACAACCCTAATATGGTGCCTTGGGTCATTGGTTCTTCTGAGCACTTTAGTGATTATAGCAGTATTTTTGGCATGATAAGGAAAATGATAGATTTTCAAAGAATGCACCTTTAATTGGCCCACACGACCCTTGACCCAACTCTTTGAACCCCCCATATTGATCCTTGGTCGGCATTCGTCCTAACCCAGTCTGTGCTTTAAATTGATCTTGTGTCCAAGAGGAATTTATCGATTTTCAAGCATGCCCCCTTAATGGCCCACTGACTTTGACCCAAATTTTCTGTGAACACCCCATATGGACCTTGGGGGTCAGCAGTTTCTTCTAAACCAATTCTTAGTGATTAACAATTGAATAATTGGTGGCACAATAATGAATTTATAGATTTTCAAAGATTAGCCCCTTTAAAATAATCCGGGAAGAATCGGCCCACGGACCTTTTCCCCAAATCTGTGAACACCCACAGGGCCTTGGGTCAGTGTTTTTCTGACCAAGTCTAGTGATTTAATAACACTTGATTTTGTGTCACAAGAGGATTTATAATTTTCAAAGAATGCCCCTTTAATCGGCCCAATGTGACTTTGACGCCAAATCTGTGAACAGCAACCTCATAATGGCCTTGGGTCAGCGGTTATTCTTACCAAGTCTAGTGATTAATAGCAATTAGATTTGTGGCACAAGGAGGATTTTATTATAGATTTGCAAAGAATGCCCCTTTTAATTGGCTCAAGGTGAACCTTTGTACCAATCTGTGAACCCCCCATATGGACCCTTGGGGTCAGCGGTTCTTCTAAACGCAAGTCTAGTGATTATTCCATTGATTTGTGGCACAAGAAGGAATTTATCGATTTTCAAAGAATCCCCTGAAATTGGCCCACTGACTTTGACCCAAATCTGTGAACACCCCATATTGACCTTTGGTCATCAGTTCTTCTAACCAGTCTAGTGATTATAACAATTGGATTTGTGCACAAGAAGGAATTTTATAGATTTTCACAGAATGCCTCCTTTAATCGGCCCACTGACCTTTGACCCAATCGTGAACACCCCACATGGCCTTGGTCATAGTGTTTTTTTTCTTCTTACCAAGTCTAGTGATTTAATAACAATTTGATTTGGGCACAGAAGTATTTATAGATTTTCAAGAAATGCCCCTTTAAAATCGGCCCATGTGACCTTTGCCCAAATCTGTGAACACCCCACATTGGCCTTGGGTCATCGGTTTTTTTTTTTCTGCCAGTCTATTGGATTAGACGTGCAATTGATTGTGCACAGGAGGCTTTATAGATTTTCAAAGAATGCCCCTTTAATTGGCCCACGTGACTTTGACCCAATCTGTGAAACACAACCCCATATGGACCTTGGGTCAGAGTTTCTTCTAACCAAGTCTAGTGATTATCACAATTGATATTGTGGCACAAGAAGGAATTTAATAGATTTTCAAAGAATGCCCCGTTAACCGGCCCACGTGACCTCTCACCACAATCGTACACCCCAGATGGACTTGGTCCAGTTTCTTCTAACCAGTCTGTGATTATACATTGATTTGTGCACAAGAAGGAATTTATAGATTTTCAAGATGCCCCTTTAATTGCCCACGTGACCTTGACCAATCTGTTAACACCCCACATGGGCCTTGGGTGAAAATGATTATTCCTGACCGATTTTCGCTGCACTCGGCCAGCGTTTGGCAACAAGGATGGATAGATGGATACATGGATGGATGGATGGAGGAGACGTACGGACAGGGACGGACGGACGGATGGATGTTTGTATATGGCAAACACATTGCCATAACAATAGTTTTGCATACACGTATGCTGAGCTAAAAAACTACTTCCAGGTAAATCAGGGGGTCCCCAAAATGATCGGAACACGCAACTTTAACTGTTTAACATATGTGATTTGCAACACTTATTATATTCCTTCAATGATTACCTACTACCCTGGTCACACCAACACCCCACCCCCCACCCACAAGTACAATGTGATGAATATAGGCCCTATAAAACTTCTTTGTCTGTGCATGGGTGTGAGAAGTCAGAGAGAGAGAAAAAAAAGGAACAAAAGAGTAAAAATTTATTCCCACAACAGGCTGGAAATAAAACTAAAATTTGGGTTCTAACAAACATTTCAACAACAAAAGAAATCACTCACAAGAGGAAATTTCACACCCCAAAAGCCCTGTTGTGAGAACCACAAATTGGGTTCATCCTTCATGGAAGACTGCAAGGAATTAAGCCTAGCATGAAATCTTCTAATAAATATCAAAGGATTACAAGTATTGTACATGTAGCTTTATTCTGTAAAGAGTCTTTACTATCGTCCTAACTCATGAATATCTTAAACCAAGGACACACCATCAATATTTTGCACTTTGGAAGTAATAACTGAGCATTCACTGTTTTCTGGAGTGAAGTGTTTGTCACATAATGGATTGATTACATCCCGCTTCAATAACAAATGCTCTTATTTGATAGTGGTAGACCATTATTACTTATTCTAAACGTCAAGCTTTCTTATTCAAATATTCTCAAGTTGAGATATAAAAGCATTTCTTTTCACAATTCAGGCATCAAGTCGTGCATAACAAAATCCCACACGCTTCTTTGTATATCTATCTATCTAACGGCCGCAGCCGAGATGCTGTTCACCATGTAGCGCCAAATGTCCCTGTTTGTCATTAGGTTGGGGATGTCAGATGGATCCTGCTGGATGTCTCGAGCAATCACATCAATGTAGTTAAAGGGGCGACGACCCCTGTTTTGGCATGGTAACTTCCAACATGTGACGTCTGAGACTTCTTTGTATACTAAAGTATATACATTTGTGGTTAGCACATCCTCCAGACGTATTATTATTTCTAATTTGATATTGTTCTCATGTGTGCAGGCTTTATGCTTTTATTTCATGTGTATACCCTTGACATTTTTATCTAGTGCCAGTTAGCTTTTTTGTTTTGCTCTTGTTCTTAAACGAAGTAGCTCAGTGTTACAGTGAATCATTTGATTGGCTCATCAGAGCTCTTCTTAGGAACTAACAACTTGATTCCTTTCTTCATTCTGTTCATTGACCCTATTGGGCTATTATTCCTATTTGCTCCTAAAAGGAATAAGCAGCAATTTGCTGATCCGAAACATCCACAAAAGCATCAAAATTCCTATTTTGGCATGGATGTGCTAACATAACCTGCAAGAGAAATCTGTGTATTAAAGACAAGGCAGTACTTTTTATTTGATTCTGTAATTTCTATATGTACATATTAAAATTCCTCCTTGAGATAAAAAAAAAAGCCTTTCCCTGTGAATATCCCAGATTTTTAAGTGTAATATTGTGCACCATGACCTTTACAGTTTAATCTTGAAAGCAAACATCATTGACATTTGTTTATTCTGTACGGGTGTAAATCGTAATCAGCTGTTTAGTGTAGATTTTGAGATGCCATCGCTGTATGTCTATTTGCAAGAGATGGTATGACAAATTTCTTCAAATACTTTTTTTTTCACTATTTGGTGGTTTTGTTCGTACATTTAGTTATATGGAATTCTACATACTAATCTTTGATTTATAAGCTTATCCCTTTAAACACACACACACACAAACTTTGTAGGCCATGATTTCTGAAACAAAAAATGCAAGCGGGAACTTTTCTTAGTGAACAAACTGTGGTATAGAGTTTCACAAGGAGTCCCCCAATATTTTAAATTTTAAGCCTGATCCATTCAACATGGATGGACATTTTTGAAATTTTGATACAAATAACGCCTATAAAATAACCCTTGGCCTTAATAGCTGGGTTTTGTTCTTAATAAGGTAGAATAGTATCTACTTTCTATCTAAACTTTGTATTTTTTTTTTCAATTTACCAAATTTATATAAGCACTGACCCTAGTCTTTCATATAAGACACACACATTTTTCACACAATGTTTACTTTTTGAGAGTTGTCCGCCAAATAAGCGTTATGGATGGGCATCTTTCTGATGTCATGGATGGACATGAATGCTAACAAAATTGTTGACTTGTAGAATATGTAATATTTTTGATACTATAAGTATGATGACTAATAGCTCCATTATGCTGCACTAAAGGTTTTCTGAAATACCAACTTACTTGAGAGAAACAGACACACATTTTTTGCCTTTCGTAGTGGCCATCCATGACACAAATTTATCTGAAAAAATTCTTCCCTAAAGTTGGCTCTAAATGGATGCATAACTTCAATAGGACGATGTTGCATAAAAGAACAATTTCAATCCTGTTCCTTTGGTAATTATGGCTTCCAAACCATTTGGAGGCCTGGCCTATTGTAAACAATGGAAAATAAGCAAGTGACCGTCCATGACGCACTTTCAATACTCATTTCCATTAACTTGTAACAGTTGAATATCCATAATACACCTCATAAAGAGAAGAGATACTTCCCTTGGTTTCACTTATTTTTTTCCTTCCTGTAAGATGTAGAAAAACTTGTGAAAAAAGGGGGAAAGAATTTTGTATTGTGCCACCACCCTATGAATTCAGCAGCTTCAACAGAATAAACTGCATGTTAAAGATGTGGTGGCAAAATACTGAAATCATCCCCAAAAAAGGGAAGCTGTACATTTTGACAATCTTAAAGCCATTTGAAATTCTTTAAATCAGGAAAAAAATGAAGAAATGAGAGTGTCTGGGGACTGAAATAAAGATCAGTTGTCAGATAGTTTGTCTCTGAAATTTGGAACAGACTAGCAACATCAAGTTCAACACAACACACATCCATGTCAGCATTTTGAAGTGTTGCAGCCTCAGTGAGAGAGATACAGCAATTCCAAGAATCATAACCTTTAACAGCATTTGGTCTTTACTCCTATTGTTCCATTTCCCACTCAACCCCCATGGTCTAGCGGGAAGGGACGTCTGTCTTGTAAACAGAATGTTGCTGGTTCAATTCTGGCAAGAACACGTTAAAGGTGCTTGTTCCGATCGTCTTTGGGACCCCCCTGATTTACCCGGAGGTCGTATCAATTTTGATATCAGATGAAAGGCCGTATTTTTCTCATTGTCGTCCTGAAATTTGAGCTTTCAAATCCATTTCTTTCTCAAGATACAGATAAAAAACTACCGTTTTAATGGTTAACCATCAATATTAGCACAGTATTGAATAGGACGTTGCATTATGCATTATCGCGTCTAGCATCAAAACCACAAGTTTGTTTCACACGGTACTTGATGGTCAGTGTGTACAAGTGTCAGGCTCTCATATCAAGTGGAGAACACGATAGACAAAAATCGTAACAAGCACCTTTAAATAAAGTTATTCCTTCAATAATTTGCCTCCATATACAACTCATTGTTGTGAGGACCAAAAAATTGGTACACTTTGAAAGAACAACTGTGTTATACTGACAGGACAGGGCATTCAACTGTTCTGGAGTGAAGTGTTTGTCAACATAATGTATTGATTACATCTCACATACTCCACCAACAAATACTCTTACTCAATAATGGTAGACCATTTATTTGTCTAAAAGTCAAGCTTTCTAAATTGCATGAATTTTTTTATTACAATAATCTGAAGTGGAAATATAAAAGCATTTTTTTCTCACAATTCTGGTGTCAAGGTGAGCTTAACAAATCACTTCTTTCTCTACTAAATAAAGTAAATATACTTCTGTGGTCACCATATCCACCAGATATTATTTTTATTTGTACTCTGATGATATTCTTATGTGTGCGGGCTTTTATGCTTTTATGACATGTGTGTACCCTTGACATTTTTATCTAGCGTCCATTAGCTTTTTGTTTTTCTCTTGTTCTTTAGCCAAGCAGCTCTGAGTAATCACTTGATTGGCTCATCAGAGCTCTTCTTAGGAACTTACAACTTGATTCTTTTTATCATTCTGTTCATTGACCCTGCTGGACTATTATTCCCATTTTTGCCTATACAAAAAAAAAAAAAACATGATTTTTGAAGAAAAAAAAAGAGAAAGAATATGCAAGCAAGAACTTTCTTTTAGTGAACAAACTTTGTTAGAGTTTCACAAGGAGTCCCACAATATTTTGATATTTCATTTTAAAATCAATTTCAACAATTTAAATACTATCATATAACTAGAATTTCGCGGTTCTCGGCTTTCGCGCTCGCTATATCCAAAGAATATAAGCTGTGGGCCGCCCCTGACCTTTGACCCTGGCACGTGACCTTTGATCTCATCAACATATGAGGGATCGCCTGGGTGCACCTCTTAACAAAAGTTCCAATTGACTCAAGTTTGACATTTTGATAAATGTTACAATTTTTTAGCCCATTTTTTCACTTGACCTCACATGACCTTTGACTTTCAACATGACTTTGACATTTCAACATGACCTTTGACATTTCCAACATGACCTTTGACCTTTCAACATGAACCTTTGGATGACCTTTCACCATGACCTGTGACCTTTCAACATGACCTTTGACCTTTCAAACATGACTTTGACCTTTCACATAAACCTTTTGACCTTTCAACATGAACCTTTGGACCTTTCCAACATGACCCCTTTGACCTCCACAACATATAGGATCCCCTTGTGCACCTATGGACAGAATTTGGTTCCAATTGAAGTTAAACTTTTCAATTGAGGTCAATTTAAAAAAAACTTAACATTTTTTTACACCACACATTAACCAAACACCCACACATACACCCCCCACACATACACACGCACACGGATTGCTAAGGTGGTGTCCTGCCAGCTATAGCTGGCGGCCACAAATAACTAAATTTCGCGTTCTCGGCTTTCGCGCGCGCTATATTCAAAGAATATAAGCTGCGAGCCGCTCCGTGACCTTTGACACCTGGCCTGTGACCTTTGATCTCAGCACATTGAGGGATCGCATGGTGTCAGCCCTATGACAAAAGTTCCCCAATTGAAACTTCAGTTTCAATTTAGAGATCAATTTTACATTTTTAAAGCCTTTTTTTTCACTTGACCTCACATAACCTTTGACCTTTCAACATGACCTTTGACCTTCAACATATGACCTTTGAACCTTTCCACATGACCTTTACGCATCAACATATGAGGATCCCATTGTGCACCTATGACAGAAGTTTGGTTCCAATTGAAAGGTAACTTTTAAATTGAGGTCAATTTAAAAAAAAAATAAACAATTTTTGGGGGACACCACACATTCATTACAAACCACACACACACACATACACACATACATACACAGCACAACGGATTGCCAATTGGTCCTGCCAGCTATAGCTGGCGCCCACAAATACGCAATAAAACTGCATCTCCCTTCCCCCTAACCTCCCTACACAAAAATAATCTAAAACCCCTGCGGGATGGCAAAAGCCATCTAACCAAAATGGCCAGTCTGGAAACATGACGCACTTTGACTTTGGTCATGACCTTTGAAATATTCATATCACATTCAATAACGGGTTTTCTCCCAAATTTAAAAGTTCTATAGAATTGATGGGTGGTTTACAAAATTTACATGTAGAACACCAGTCTTTAGGACACTCTGTAAGCTTAACAAATAGGTAGTGTGGATAATCAGATAAATTTTTAAAGAGACATGAGGCCATTTCCAGAGAAGGAAGCGACCTCAATTGTTTTCCGAACCCAGGTATTTTCAGGCCACACAGCCAGTCAGGACACAGCCAGAGAGACATCAGGCAGACAGCCAGGCAAACATCAGGCTGACAGTCAGGTAGTACAGCCAGGCAGACAGCAGACAGACAGCAAGGCAGGCAGACAGCCCGGCAGACAGCCAGGCAACAGTAGGCTGACAGTCAGGTAGTACAGCCGGACAGACAGCCAGGCAGGCAGACAGCAGGCAAGACAGCAGGCAGGCAGGCAGACAGGCAGAGAGCCAGCCAGGCAGACAGCCAAGCAGTCAGGCAGACAACCAGGCCGACAGTCGGGAAGACATAATGGCTAAGTGTCTCCATGAACATTTGTTTAGGCAACACAAAAAGGAATAAGCCAAATCAAATGATCGGATGCAAGTTATCATGAAAAAGATCTTTAGTGTAGCCATGCTGACAAAGCAAAAATCTTTGTGCCCCTTTAAATTGTTTAAACCTAAAGTTCACCATCTGTAGCATATTACAACACATACCCATTTCAAAGGGCTCTTGTACTGATAATAATATTTGTTTCATATGAGGTTATGTAAGAAGTGTTTACAAAACCAATTACCTAATTCAATGTGAAAACCAACTAGCACTTTATTACAAGTTTAGAGATGTTACCACCAGTTCAAAAGCACTTTCACAATTCATGCTCATAATATAATACGCTCTCAGCTTTCAGACAATGTTTGATCAAGTCTCAAATCAAAATTTGCCTAGAATTAGATGGCCCAGAAATGTCGCAGAATGATGTAGCACCTTTCCAACATGAAACGTTTTTGCGATGTGTTCTCACCGTGAAGTGCAAATATATTATTGAGTGGTAATTCCATAGTCTTATTGAATATTTCAAAGTGGCATAAAAACTTCATTATTGAATTATGAGTAACTGAGATTAATGGAGCCAGAGCACATGTAATGATAAAATAATAACAATGGACACTTTTAAGAAGCCTTTCTCTTATAGCTGATAGCCAAAAAGGAATAAAATAATTTAAATATTACGGAGAAAAATCAACCAAAATCTCAAATAATAGCAAATACAAGAAATACATCGGTCCTTGGATCTTGTGTCGCCTGCCGTCGCAGTTTGTGAATGATAGGCCTCATATGAACTTTGACCTTGATATGTGACCTTTGACCTCAAACAAATCAGGGTTTGCATGTGATCTCCCTAAACCAAGTTTGGTTCCAATTGAACTTTTCAATTGAGGTCAATTTCACATGTTCAGCTTATCTTGCAACTTGACCTCACATGACCTTTGACCTTGGTATGTGATGTTTGACTTCATCAACAAATGAGGGATCTCATGTTGCACCTATGACTCAAGTTTGGTTCCAATTGAACTTCAACTTTTCAATTGAGGTCAATTTTACATTTTCAGCTTATCTTACAACTTGACCTCACATGACCTTTGACTTTGGTATGTGACCTTTGACCTCATCAACAGATGGGGGATCCCATGTTGTACCTGTGATGCAAGTTTGGTTTAAATCCATCGAAGTATGCGGATATTACAGGCAAATGTTAACCCTTTTTCACGACAACAACAACAGACATCAACAACAGTGGACAAAGTGATCCCTATGTGTCTTCCTGCCTTAAGGCAGGCGACACAAAAAGGGCCGACAAAACATTGCTAAACAACAGAGCAAATTTTAACGAGAGCATCAAGGATGCTGTGGCTTACTCCAGAGGTGTGGTGTTGAGTTGTGCAATGAGGTGAAACCACTTATAGGTACAAGCAACAAATGGCATGCTAAGTGATAATTCCCATATCCTAACGTCCCTTAACTGCATTTTTCCACTTTTCAAAAATCACAGAGCGGACCCGTCTTGTTTTTAGGGAGAAATTGCGCCGAGATCTAACAAGAAAAATAATGCTACCTCTTTTTTTGCGGTGATCGTCAGGTATGTAGTCTTTTTCCGAGAAGGATGTTAGGGATATAGGCCAATAGCCAGTGCAATTTGTTCATTGTTAAGGCCAAACAAAAAATCAAGTTTGTTTCCAGTGGGTAGTCCAAAAACCTAAAAGTAAAAAGCACTTTTTATTTTTAATTAAAAAAAATTGAAAAGGGTTTTCCCCAGAAATGGCTCAAATTGGCTAAATGGCAAGTCAATACAGTTGCAAATCACACTTGATTGTCCAATTATACTCCCCGCCTAAAAAATCCGAACGATATAAATGACTGTATTAAAAAGGTATGTAGGTGAATTATAATAATAAATGCCAGGAGCGTTGTTCGCGTAATGTGTTTGCTTATTGACCTGTGTCCGTAATGCATTGATAATGAAGCATGATGTGGAAGTTTGAGAGATTTATCCATCTGGCTTGGCGCGTTCATTTGAAACTAAGTTTGAGCACGTTGATGGCCATTTCAACATCGTTCGGATTTTTTAGGCGGGGAGTATATTAGTATATCAAAAATATTGATTTTGGATCACTTAGATATAAAATTTAAACGTTCTATCATCTCTGTTCGCATTTTTATCTGAAAATGCAAATTTCCTCAGTAAATAAAAAAAAAAATACGGTAAAATGGCTCCAAATTAAATGCACGTGGCCTACTACTGGCAACAAACTTGAATCCCTTGCTGACACCACTACTCCATCAACCACTGGCTCCACCACCCATCACCCAACCCATTGGATCCTGTATCCATCAATTACCTGACTACCCACACCCATCAACCAACAACTCCACCACACCATGGAATACTGTCTTCGTCCTTGTCAACCACTGATTTCAGTACTCCATCAACCAGGGGCAGCGAAACGCTACAAGACTAACTAATATAGATTAAAAAAACCTAATTTTTGCACAATTTATTGCTTAAGGTGGTATATCAGGGATTAAACAGTAAAATTTAGATGACATTGAGGATTAGGAAGGGCTTGTGTATGGCCCAGGCCAGGGAGATTAATAACAAATTATTTACAGTACACCGTACTGTTAAGTTTTCTCAACTTTATTACAACTTTGAAGAAAAATGAATTTTCTTCCATTTGACATCTTCCCCAATTTTTCAATTTCCAGAAATTTTAGAAGCAAAACTACATCCTCTGTTGACCTGATATATGGTCAGAATGGTCAGTAAACCCTTATCTATGTTATGAAGCTAAATTGCATTTGTATAGGCATTCCCCTTCCTGTCAGCCTTCAACTCACCACCCAATTAACCATTTATTTAGGAAAACTTCCCCACCTGTCAACCACAGATTCATGAAAAAGTATTATTCATTGAGCCTGTCAAAACGAAGTACTTATATTAAAAATTTTGTAAGTACAGGATCTCCTGCAACTGTTGTTTTTTTTTTTTTTTTTTTTTTTTTTTTTTTTTTTTTTTTTTTTTTTTTTTTTTTCTTAATAAACCTGTACCGGGGGGGGGGGGCTGATTTTGGAAAGACTTCCATATGTACCCTCCTTGTATATATTTATATGATACAAACATCATTTTAATTTTGGCCTTGTTTCATCAAAAACGGAATAAACAGCTAAAAATAATTAAATTTTATGTTGCATGTAAATATATGAGGGGTTACATATGGAAGCCTTGCCCTGATTTCAGGCCCAAAAAATTGGGTCTCCGAAACTAGGTTTTCAGAAAATTTCAGAAATTAAGCTGCGATCTCCCTCAATTTCCAGCTACTTTTTGAGGAGTTTTGAAGAAAACTTGGTAAAATATGGCTTTTGAAGAAAAGTAGGGTCTCTGGAAATGAAATGGTCCTAAAATGGGGGTCACTGGAACTGAAAAAGAGCCTGAAAATGAGGGTCTTATAGGCGGCACATAACCATACTTCCTCCCAATGTGAGAACCCCCCTCCCCAACCTGTACATTTAATTGTTTTGCTGTCATACCCACATTTTGAAACATTTTAATTTTTATGTACCACATTTTTTACAATTAACATTTAATTTCCAATTCAAACACACACAAACACACGCACACATGCAAACACACACACAAATGTACACATACACAACAGTTCATAAAAATGATGAAGTGGCATTCAAAGGAAAAAAGAATCATTTTTTAGTTGTCATACAAAGAAAACTTTCTAAATTTAGGAGGTAACATACTCCATGTGTGACAAAATCATATGTTATTGCACTACCTCTTACCTATACCTAGTGTAAAATTACTAGGGTGTTGCTATATGAAAGAACTGCAGAGTAGCAGGGTCTGACCCTGCAAGGCCATCTATGCCAAAACAAACATCCAGGCCAAAACATAAGCACATGTGGTGTATATCACTTACACTTGACAGTTACTGACCTTGATGTCCAAAAAATGGTTCCCTGTTTCTTGGTAGAGACCCTACTAACAATGCATGCAAAGAGTTGCCAGACAACTACAGTGAACCAAGAATATTGACTATAATTGATTTTTTGTCTTACAAGAAAATGTTACAAGAAAGTGTTACAAGTGTTACACTTTCTGTGCGTTTCTTGATAGTTACGCCCTGTTTCTTGTGTGTTAATGTATTCCAAGGGGGGGTGAGTGTTTTGGGCTCTATAGACCTTTTCCTTGACTCCTCCATATCACTGTTTTGTTTTTATACTGTGTAGTAATTGGAAATAAAGTTTGATGAACATATTGATCTGTCACCCAGCACTCTCATATAGACTTACTTCGTAAGCCAAAAAGCCAATGGTTGACATTAAATGGTCTTCTGATTAATGGACTGAATAAAAACACTTCCAAGTTAAATGGGGGGGTGACCCGATTTAAGTATATATATTGTTTTTTGGTATTAATAGAATGGCCTTTACCCCAAAACCCCATCTGTACAGTTTTGCACCGATAATTCAACCCGTTTTGATGTGAGAGCTAAACACATGATTTTGTAAGCCGCATAGCCTACTATGTAAAATTAATATTGGTCCACCAAAATGCAGCACATTTTCACACATAACTTCCACACCAAACACATGGTTATTACATTGTGAAAAATACCAACGATCTATTTTTAGTGCAAGATTGCGCAAAGGAACGTCCTTACAGCATTGCGTCATTTTCAGAAACAAAAAGGAGTCGGGTCGATCGTAAATTGTAATCGCAATAAAAATACAGTCAAAGACATCGATGCAAGCTTGTAGTGATAGTCTTTGATATATTTTCTGATGATCTATCAGAATTCTAAATCAGGCAGGAATTGGAGATCGATAGGGGTATTGGCCTGGTAAAACATTGCTCATTTTGTTTTAAAGGTCCATGGCCCGATCGCTAATAGCCTCGTCCCCAGAAGCCCCAGATTTTACCGGAAGTGGTCAACATTTTGGTATCAGAAGAAAGCTACCATTTTTCCCATTTACCCTGTGAAATCTTAGAGCCAAAGGATGTTTGGTTTGGAAGTTATGAGCGAAAATGTGCCCCATTTTGGTAGGCCAATATTAATTTTACACAGTACTCTATGGGGCTTACAAAATCACGTTTTTAGCTCTCGCATCAAAACGGATTGAAGTATCGGCGCGAAACTTTACAGATGGGCCAGTCTATCAAGAAGAAAACTTCATATCCTTAAATCGGGCCATCCCCCTTTAATTATTAATCCAATTATACTATTTTTAGTATATTCTTAGGGAAAGTGAAATAATTTAATTTTTTGACACATTTTTCCTTTCTCTTTCTAATAATTGCATTTTCCACGTTTAACCTCAAATTCTGCGATTTTCGCGGAATTTCTGCAACACAGAAAATTTGGGGCTTTTTTTGAGGGGCCTATAATGATAATAACTCACCGAAGATAACTGTTTC
>JAMKCH010053351.1:0-10823 GCA_023653785.1 Ophioderma brevispina
TAAAACGCTGCGTAGTCCAAATACATTTTCGGACTAGCTGCATCGTTAGTCCGAATACATTTTCGGACTAGCGCATGTTTTTCAGATTCCGGACTAACGCAGTGTTTTCAAATTCGGACTAGCGCAGTGCTTTTCAGATTCGGACTACGCAGTGTTTTTATTAAACTTTTATAAAAGACTTCGTCAGTCCGAATACAGTTTCGGACTAGCGAAGTGTTTTTCAGATTCGGACTAACGGCACCCATTTTAAATTTAGGACTAACGAAGTGTCTTTCATGCTGAAATAAAACAATGCGCCAGTCCGAATATAATTCGGACTAGCGCAGGCGTTCAGATTTAAATGCGGACTAGCGCATGTTCCGGACTGATGACATGTTTTTCATATTCGGACTAGCAACCTTTTTTTTTCGACTAGTAACCCAAAATGGTTTTTCGGACTGACGCACCTCTAAATATAGTAATTTTCTGTTTTCGGACTAGCGACGTTCGGACTAGCTACGTGTCGGACCGCTATTGCACATTGGAAGGCCGTTCCGGCATCCTTAATTATTATCGGGATCCGATAATAATTATTCTAATTACAAAATTCCCTCGTGTTGTGAGACCGACAATTTCGAGCTTAACCTTTCACAGGTATGGTTTTACTGGCCAGGTTTTTTCCCCAATGTGCAACCGGGTAAAATCGCAAATTTTGGGGGCTCCTCTTCAAACAAATGTGCTAATATTGGCTTTAAATCAGCATAATCCAACTTTTGTAAATAATCCCTAAATAGTTATTTTGGTTGAACACTTAGCTATTTGGTGTTGTAATAAATTTCAAGTTCTATGTCTGTATACAAGTTAGAGCATTTTCAAAATCATTGGATCGCGTAAATTCTTTACTCAGATCTCGAAATATTGTCATTAACTGGGTAATTGAACCATGGAAGTATCTCATTACCTGAGTGATTAATTTTAACACTTTTGACCCTCCCCCCGCCCCATTCATAACCAGGTTGCATTGACCGGGGGTCAGGACCCTAGACATTTGTTTTTCGCTCTGGCCGCTTTAACGCGTGGGATTTTGTGCCGAATTTCTATTGTATTTGTCTGACTTTTAAATGCGCTTCTTTTCATACAAAAAAAAGTAAATCGGCGCAGCCGTTAATGATACTTAGTGGAGGCACTACGGAAAGTCAGTTTGATATATTAAAAAATTAAAAATCAAAGCAAACAGCCATTTTTTTGCTGATATGTTTATCATTACATACATATAGTAAACAATAATATCATATTAGAAAAATAACTAAAACCTTAAGCTTGAAACAAACATTTTATTGTGGCCGTTGCTAACCATTACTGTTCTAAGTCTATTGGAATATGACGTGTATTTTGCAAACACCCTTTAAAAATACAGGATTCTTAATAATGTACTTTGGGTCTTCTAGAGTAAATAGTTTTCAAAAGTTTGTATGTACGCGCACATGTTAATTTGAATTTTCCCGTCTTTTTGCCCATTTTGTTTGTGTGTTTTCAAAACAATGTTTTTGTCCCCTAATTTGCGGCCATCTGACGAATTGCCAACTCTACAGACGATCCGACTATTAATCGCGATAATCACCATGTACACTAACTATTTTTTTACAATTTTCCTTCAATTTTTTATTGCTGATTGGAGTTGTCTTATGACCCTTCAATGTGGTAAAATTTCGTACAAAAATTCCCTGGGGAAAGTGGTTTCCTTATGGGGTTGGGCACTAACTGGAGTGAAACCCCTTGGTCACTTAAGTTTAATGTCCACGATTTTACAACAGTGAAAGTGAAGTATTTGCACATACCAAGATAAACACCGCAAAAAGAAACTCATAGTTATTGGAGAGGTAATATTTTTTTGCACTGAGTCCTGTACAGAAATTGGCTTAACTATCGACACCTCTCGACGGAGACGCGATTGAGTGCTGTCAATCAATCTAAGTGGGAATTGAGGAAAAAACAGAAAGCACAAGAAGCATTTATCAACGTACCCTTTTCTTTATCGTAGACGACCAGTGAATTTTGTTAGAATGATAGCTGAAAGCCTGTAGATAATAGTTTGTGTGTTTTTTTCCTTCCTTGTTTGTTTGATTTTGTTTCTTCTTATTTGTTTGTTTGTTTTCTATTATATCGAACAAACAACAAGAAAATGCTGGTATACACTCACCCCACGACGTAGCCAAAAGCGATTTTATTTTAGATTTATCAGAGACAGAGTACCGTAGTTTCTTTTCATTCATAATTATAAATTCCACATTAGATTATATCACATGCATTCACACGCGAAGGTCTTTGTCAAGACACAATGTTTGAGTAAATCCAAAAGATAGAGGAAGACGTGAACTCTAAACATGTACTATAAGAATAGGGAAATTAGAAGAACGATTCGTTTCATCACATGCATTGTGCAAGTTAAAGGCCATACGGATCTCGATCGCTACTAGGCTCGTCCCCAGAACCCAGAATTGACAGGAAGTTGGTCAAAATATTTGTTAGCTGAAAAGCTACTATTTTTTCTCATTTAGCTTGAAAGAAATCTTAGGGCTAAAGAAGGTTTGGTTTGGATTGTTATGAGCGAATATGTTTCCCCTATTTGTCGACCAATATTAATTTTACAAAGTACTTTAGGGAAATTAAAAATCGCGTCTTAGCTTCTCAAATCAAAACGGGTTACAGAATGGGGGTTTTTGGAGTGAAGGCCATTATTAACGTCAACACTTAATCATACACGAATCCGGCTTTAGTTGTTTTTGACACAGTCCAACACCGCACTGGCAGCCATAGCTGGGGTGCATCGGCCTTGAATTCACCCAAATGTTGCAGATAAGGTAGCTTTGAATTATACTTAATCAAGATTGGTACAGACGTACCAAAAGATTGGGTAGTTAGGTTTGGGTTGGATGCCCCCCAGTAATGGCGGATCAATTCTGACCATCATTTGCGCTGTGTATTGTGTCTATATCGGATTAATCCCCTTTAAACGACGAATAAAGAAAACGCCAAAAACGGGACAAGGAGCGTGCTCTTTTCTGAATGACCGCCAATTGATTTAGTTGGATTTGACACAAAACCACAACGCAGTTTTGACGTATTTCGCGAACAAATGGAAATATAGCATTTGTTCTGTATGAAAAGGACGGTGGATGATTCTGTTGACGAGACATTGATGAAAAAACGCGGTCCGGTTTTGTTATTGTTATTGCATCAGTTGAACGGCGGAAGAAAAAGTAAGTTGTTGGCTGAACATAACATACAAATCTGAGTAGTCAATTGATACAACAAGGAGTTTTCGTTTGAAGCGTAATTATTTTTTCGGATAGCAATGTCTGATTATAAACCACACACAAAAACAAAACAACAAAAAAAAAGTCTTTGGTCTGATGTGCGCTGGCAACAAGCGAACCCTTCATTTATCATTTTTAAAGAAGTTTCAAACAATATAGTTTAATAACAATAATAGTTAATATAATAATAATAATAATAATAAAAACAACAATTGGGGAAATTTAATTATTCACGAGGTTTTTATATGAGCTCTTATAGATTATTCAAATTCTTAATATCATATATGTTTTTACTCTAGTAGATTAGAATAATTTGCATTATATAATAGTCATATCCTTTTACGGAATAAATAATACATGACGTTAGGGGGAAAGAGTTTTTTTCTCTAACAGTATTCATAGTAGATTCAACCCATCGTTTCACAGATGGAAAGTTTTGGACAGCGTCGTTAGTTGGGACAGGAGGTTGGAGGTTAGGCGGAGAAAAAAGAAAAATATGTGGCCTGTTCACCCAAGGGGTGGATGATGTGATGTGTGATGTGAACAACGCATTCAAAAAACCAGTCGTCCGTGCTGGGCGCTGACATTTTTGAATATGTGCCGGCAATAATTATCAGTTTGGGTGATTGTATACACACATAATGTCAAGTCGATACTACAAACAATCGCCAAAATATCAGTTGTTGGATGTTGGTGTGCTATTGGGGTGGTTAAATTTTTCCCTACCCATGCAACACAACGAAGAAATGAACATCAATCGTCTTGATTTAATAAACCGCCTCAATGGAATAACATCTTGTCACATAATCGCGCATGCAGTATGAGAAAAAAGAGTATCTGAGCACAAGTTGATTCCAGGTCAACTATCTTTACACCTGTCCACCTCTAACACATAAAGTAATGTGATCACTACCGATTAGTGTAATATGCAAAGCGGCACCCACAGTATGTGGAAGAAGCGGAGGCAGCCATTGCTTTCTAGTGTTGTTATCTAGGTTTTCTTTGTGGCCGGCAGAACATGCGAGACGGTGAAATTTTAAAGATTTACGTACGTTTTGCCTCTCTATTCTATATAGAACCTCTTGGGTTCATGCTTTCATGAATGAACTAAGATGGCCTTTCATGTGACAGTATGTGCAAAGATTTTTGTTTTCCTTCGTATCCAAAACACCGGGCGCTCAAAAAGTCAATAACATTCAACTCACCTGTTACCTTGAATTGAATACCACGGAAGCAAATACTATTATACTCGATTCGCGCTGATATAGGGACAACCTGTACTTTTTTACGGGTGAGAGCTGTTTTTGAGGGACGCACAGCAAGCAATTAAACTTTACAGCACTCCTAGTCCGTGCGTTCTTAATACTGTGTGCTCTACGGTCAATACGATGTGCTGTGGGCAAAACATAGAGGGTCACTGGTAAAAGTAACGTACATTAAGATGTAAAATACTACCTGTATAAGACAGGTGCGCTATTGATTCCTAAGTATAGTAACAATGGTTATTGCGCTGTCCGCATAGGTAATATTGGGCCTTATCATTACTTTCATACGTTACCTAAACTAAAAGACTAATACAATCGTCAATACCCGCTCATAGATGGTCCAGCGTAGTTCTTAATAGTTTAAGCACACGCACGTTGGATAAAATATTTGGAAATGAAAACATTGGCTTAAACACATCAAAAGTAAACACATTTGTAATTTTAACGTCGCCTAAATTAAACTTCTTTAGTTTAAAGAATTCGGCGAATTACTTTGTCAGTGCATTTAAGATCAGTGTTGTGTATCATAGTGCTCAGTAGGCCTACAATTTCTTTCAATATGGCTACACAGGGATACAGTGCAGTGAAAATGTGAAGAATATTGAAACTCCTAAATACCGCTTTTACAGTGAAGAGATGTGAATGATTTATTAGTCCCATGATTTATAAATCGGTTGTATTAAAACTGTACAAAGTTCAATTCAGAAAAAGTACAGTAAACAAAATTAAATTTTGTACTTGGCCCTTTTCCTTTCAAGTCACTTTCTATTTTGAGGCAGCGAAGCGACTTCATGGATAGATTAAAAAGCTGCTTCCCTATTTCACCTAATGGATATGACCCAAAATTTTTCCCCAGATCCTATATCAGCGCGAATCGAGTATAGGCAGAATATTTCGAGAGTTAATGTATATGTAGCTATAACTGCGCTTACGTTGACTTGAATGTTTTCATTAAGCATCTTCTTCTTATCGTGTCCAAACACTGTGGTTCTCAAATATGATCCAGCCAGAGATGGGTACAACGTCTGGCTGCTTCACTGAATTCCGCAAGGTCCTTGTTTGTGCATTGTTGCTCCAGCAGTGGGCAGATCAAGAGGTGTTCCATTGTCTGTGGTGCTGTTCCACAACCACAGGTAGTATCCTGATCTGCTTCCAGATAGCCCCACTTCTGCAAGGAAACCTTAGATTAAGCATAAAATTGATTTTTTCCCCTGCTGTTCGACTACGCGTTTCAATAGATTAAGCATGGAATTTTAATTTCCACCCACTGCACATGCCCCTCATTCAATGCCCATACCTTCGGAAAAGTATTAGAGGTGACACGATGGGTTGAATCTACTATAATGAGTACATATGAATAGCGTTTTCCCCCTAATAGTCGAAATTAAGGTCGTAATAATAATAATAATAATAGGCAAAAAGACTAAAAAAAAAAAAAAAAAAAAAAAAAAAAATATTTGGAAATGAAAACATTGGCTTAAACACATCAAAAGTAAACACATTTGTAATTTTAACGTCGCCTAAATTAAACTTCTTTAGTTTAAAGAATTCGGCGAATTACTTTGTCAGTGCATTTAGGATCAGTGTTGTGTATCATAGTGCTCAGTAGGCCTACAATTTCTTTCAATATGGCTACACAGGGATACAGTGCAGTGAAAATGTGAAGAATATTGAAACTCCTAAATACCGCTTTTACAGTGAAGAGATGTGAATGATTTATTAGTCCCATGATTTATAAATCGGTTGTATTAAAACTGTACAAAGTTCAATTCAGAAAAAGTACAGTAAACAAAATTAAATTTTGTACTTGGCCCTTTTCCTTTCAAGTCACTTTCTATTTTGAGGCAGCGAAGCGACTTCATGGACAGATTAAAAACTGCTTCCCTATTTCACCTAATGGATATGACCCAAAATTTTTCCCCAGATCCTATATCAGCGCGAATCGAGTATAGTCAGAATATTTCGAGAGTTAATGTATATGTAGCTATAACTGCGCTTACGTTGACTTGAATGTTTTCATTAAGCATAAAATTGATTTTTTCCCCTGCTGTTCGACTACGCGTTTCAATAGATTAAGCATGGAATTTTAATTTCCACCCACTGCACATGCCCCTCATTCAATGCCCATACCTTCGGAAAAGTATTAGAGGTGACACGATGGGTTGAATCTACTATAATGAGTACATATGAATAGCGTTTTCCCCCTAATAGTCGAAATTAAGGTCGTAATAATAATAATAATAATAGGCAAAAAGACTAAAAAAACCAGACCCAACTGACAAGCAAGGGCACCTAAGGTGGATCCAAAAGGATACAACTGCACTTCACAAACAATGGCAACAATTAAAAACTACTTTAATGAGAATTGCAACACCCTAGGGGGAACACAGCTATTGCAGCTTGTTCTTCATTTAGCTTCTTGCCTTGTGCTGGGCTGCAGCTTGTTTTACATGTAGACCCTTTTGGTCTTTTTTACCCTGATGAAGGAAGGTTTTATCTTTCCGTAACGTCGGTTTTTAATTTGTATAGTTGTATGTTGAGTGTCTGTGTTCCCCCTAGGGTGTTGCAATTCTCATTAAAGTAGTTTTTAATAATAATAATAGTAATAATTTCTAATAACAATAATAATAATAATAATAATTTTACTAGATTGAACCATAGGGCGAAAATTCAATAATTCATTAGGCTATAATGAGCCTTTATTATTATGCTAATTAATTAATATTTATGTTTCTTGTTAGCCAATGAGATTATCCTTCATTTGCATAAATTAATATTCATATCTTTTGACGGAATAAAGCGCAAACAAAGGATAACGTTAAGGCGAAAACAAATTTCGCCCTAACGTCGAACTCTATGTTTAACAAAAGAGAATTTCGCCCTAGCGTAGGATATAGTGATATAATCATAATCATAATCGTAATAATAATAACTAGGCGGTCTCCGATTTTCACGATCACCTGGGTTTAATGACCCTTGATGACCTTGTCGTAACCTTTAAAATTTTTGGCATCAACAATCGACCCGCACACCAAGTTTCGTCTGGATACACCAAAGTTTACCCCATTTGACCCCCATTTGACCTCGAGTGACCCCTGATGACGTTTGATCCACTAACCAATACAAACAGACTCGTCTTCGAACGATCAATGGGCACCAATCCACCAAGTTTCAGGAACGTGCGACCCTCTGACTCCGAGAAAATAGCCTCGGTCAGACAAACAGACAGACACACAGACAGACAGACCACCGGTATTAATATATAGATAATCATCCTAACAGTGGAATAAGGGGAAATATTAATCTTTCATTAGTTTATAACGAATTCTTTTGTTATTTAGATTAATAAATATTCATATCCTTTGTTATTCCACCTCATTTGCATAAATTACTATTCATATCTTTTGACGGAATAAACCGGAAACAAAATGAAGTCTTAAAGTCTGACTCAGAGATTTCGAAATATTATTTTTTTGTGTAATAATGAAAAATAGTCAACTAGAACTAAAGATAGTAACCCAAAATGCACAATTCCGAAATTTGAGATGAATCGGGTTTTTCGTTTTGATGCAGTAAACATGTATGTGTAGTCTTACGTCCCATAGGATACTGTGTATAACAAAAATTCCGGATCCGGAATTTTATAACAAAGTTGTGATTTTCTATATGAAGGAATTCGATTTAAGCTTAGCAATTTCACACAGTGATTAGTATATGAACAAGCATTATTTTCATGCAAAAACACAATTTTTTTGGAAATTGAGGGCGCCCTCCTCGGGAAATCTCTGAGTCGGCCTTTAAACCCTCGTCCAACCAAGGGGTTTTCTACTACATTTACGATCGGGGGGATTGGTACACCCCAACCCCCCCGTTTTTTGTAATTAAGGGACAGACATCATCTTTTTTTTGGGTATCAATGTGTAGCTTCATTATGTCTTTTCTTCAAATAAAGTACAAACATATCAAGTCATAACAATTTGATTTCAAAGTAACGTCATAACTGAGAGCTTATAACGTTATTTGTAAGCAAATCTCTAAAAAACAAGAAATTATCGCAATTTTCGCCATTCATACAAGTAAAATTGGTATTTGGCAATGATGGGTGCCAAAGTAAGCTTACACATGTTATTACTCTAAAAATGAGAACAAATACAGACATTGTCAGTATTTGCCTACAGTAGCATCATACGTAACAAAAGTACCATTCTTGGCATTTTACACAGTAGGAATAGGAATAGGATAGGAAGGTATAAGTATAGGAAGGTGGCATTCACCCCCCCCCCCCCCCCAAAAAAAAAAAAAAAAAAAACCCCACACACACACACACACACCTTTCGACTTTGACGGTACTTTTTTTTTAAATTTTAATATCAATTATTTCGCCCTAAGAGCGTTCTGAGTGAATAACAAAAGTCAATTTTGCCCTAACGTAGGGAATAGAAGAAGAAGGAGAAATATGCCTTAAAAGGAAACAAAATTTCGCCTTAACGCCAACTTTCGTGAATAGCAAAAGATAATTTCGCCTTAATGCTGAATTAGTCATGTAATAATAATAATAACAAAGGACACAGCGCCTTACAGAACAACATTAAGACAGAGACAAAGCAACTTTACATTCGGCAGCAGCTTAAAACTTATACACGAAGATGATTTAATATAAATTTATGTGACTTTAATGTATTTCTGTTTCAGTATCTTGTTTCACTAAATATAATGAAGAGAATAAACTCATCAGTGATGATCAAATCACAGCATCGCATCCTGGTAGAACGCTGCATGGAATTTCAGAGGCAAGATTAAGGAGTGGACAATGCTGGTCGCCTCCTTCCTCTCACGTTGACCCGTGGATTCAAGTTACCTTTAAAGAAGAGTTTCTTATGAAAGGCATCGTTATACGAGGCTGTGATTATAATGGATCGCTGAGCTTTTACATAACGATTAACGGCACAAATGGACAGCATCAATACATTACTGAATCCGAAGACGGAAAATACCAGGATCAAAATAAGGTAGCAATTATATGGGGATTATCATGAGGAAGGTGAAGCTTTGTCATAGCTATTTGCTATAGCGATAGTAGATTTACCATAGAGTAGGAACCCCAACGACGTGTATCCCTTAAATCCCTAAATGCCATTTTCCCCATTTTTCAAAAATCACGGAACGGACCCTTTGCCTTGTGTTAAGGGTGAAATTGCTCTTAGATATCGTCGGGTGTATTACATACTGACGGATGTTAAGCAAAATACGATTTTCTGTTTTCGAGAAAATCGCATTTGAAAAATCGCGAACTCTAAAGACTCGGTAAACATCCCCATATACGTATCAAACGATCAAATCTGATTGAAAAACAAAATGAACAATTGACAATTTATTTTAGCCAATTATCATTGATTCTTACTTGATAAAATGGGTGTAATACATTGGAAAAGTTACTCAAGTTACTCATCTTATCCGTCATACGAAAATTTACGCAAATTGGCGATTAGGTTCATGACATAGTGACGGATGTTGAATTTTCCCTATACTAAAGTGTTATTCAGCATCCGTCATTATGGAATACAACAATCGTCGTTTTTCGAACATCCGTCAAACCAACGTGCGTCATCGTGAATATTCTCAATTTGGTTTATTACATAATGACGGATGTTGAGTGGACTGCCGAGATCCACTGCTTTCAACTGCAAATATAATATAAATTTCTAGTAATAGCAATATTTATAAATTAATTACATATTTTGCTTGCGTCAGTTATAAATTTAAGATTAGAATATTTACTAACAAAAGTATTTAAAAAGCCCTGGTGGGAAATCAATTATACACTTCTATGACAGAAGTGTTCAACATCCGTCACTATGTAATACACCAAAGTCGCTGTTATGCAACATATGTCAAAATTGACAAATTTCTAATTAAGAGTATTAATTAATTAAGTACTTGCAAGCTGTGATATTTAGTACCATTTCCCTGAATTTCGTAAAATGATAACAATTCAACATCCGTCACTGTGTAATACACCCGACGATATAATAAAACAAATTGCGCCACCTCCTTTTTTGCGATGATCGTCAGGGTGGTAGACATTTTCCCTCTAGAAGGGATATAACCGTGCATTCGTGGGTACGAGGAACGATATTTGTTCACGCGCTTACCCTAATAAGTAATTTAAAGTAATTATTAATACAGGAGAAGGCCAATTTTTCGAATAAGACTAGAGAATAACTCTTTAATATGTTTATAAGTATTCGATTTATCAATCGCC
>JAMKCH010053352.1:0-10029 GCA_023653785.1 Ophioderma brevispina
TGAGTGCGAGTAGAGTACGATTACTTGTGCCTGAGTACGAGTTATGAGTCCGAGTACTTTTGCTAGTACTAATTTAAAATATTGAGATTTATCTGAACATAACAATAAATTTTTACAAAACAAATTGGGGTGAAATCACAATTTTGTTACGCATTGAATGATTTCTTGTTAATTACCTTTTCTACCAACAAATGCATGCCTCACTTATTTTTTTATTGTAGTGTGAGTACTTTTCCTGAGTACAAGTATGAATATGAGTACTTGAGACCCCCTTTGAGTACGAGTATGAGTATGTTATTTGATCCTGAGTACGAGTATGAGTACGCAAATTTACCCCCGATACGAGTATAGTACGAGTACTTTGGCCTGAGTACGAGTATGATTACGAGTACACAAATTGTACTCGTACTCGAGTACGAGTATTCGTACGCGAGTACTACAATCTGCTGGCTGTTCATGTTTTCCTTAGAGAGTGCAAAGACTTTTATGTTCCTGTGTCAGTATCCAAAACAACAAACGCTCTAAAGTCAGTATCATTCAACTCGCCTTTACCTTGAATAACATCATTGAAGCAAATGCATTAGAATGTTTTGAGAGTTATGTACTTATAAATGGTTTACCTTGATTCATTCAGCACATTCCCTTCTACAGACTAACTGGTTCAATATAGATTTCTCGTGGAATTTTAATTTCCATCCACTGCACAGCCCCATCCATCAATGCCAATACCTTCGGAAAAGTACTAGAGGCTACACAGTGGTTGAATCTACTATAGTGTGGAGCACGAATAGCAAATAAAAAATCAAACAATTCGGCTTTGCAGTGGATTTCAATAGAAAATGTTCCAGTTCTAACAGAAAAAGGTGGCCTTGTGTGCTAACCGTTCAAAGGCTGATAGTTAGGAGGATATAGAATTCCTTTGGTGGTAGACTTAATCAGACTGTGGAGGTTGTTTTGCCTGTGCGCACAGTGAACCAGTGTCTAAAAATAAGGCCACAAGAAGAGAATGCCACATGGTTCTTTCATGTTGTAACCACCTTTCTTACCGTATCTCTGATAAAAACTGTACAACCTCTGGTAACCCTCAAAATAACCCTTCTCTATCTGTTATACAATTTAAGCTTGTTTCTCTTTACATGTGTCTGATTTGGCTAATTATGTCATAATAACCCTATAACTAATCAAAATTGGCCGGGACTACATGTGGGTTAAGTCAGCCGAAATTATAATCACTTTTCTGAAAAAATAATAAAATAATAACAACTATGCCTTTATTTATTCCTATTAAGTGTGTGTGTGTGGTGGGGGGGGGGTGGGGGTAGTACACAAAACTGATCTAAATAATGAGCCAGTATTAGAGAGTGGTTCATCACAAAGTGTTTGTGTGCATATGTACACAGTTACGCTGTGCACCCAGCCTAGAATCATTTCATCTTTTATACCCAAAAGAAAATATTTTGGTAATTAAAAACAAAACTTAAATAAAATGAGAATTAAAATAAGTATTGTTTGTTTTGTCATCTAATATGGTGTCCCTTATGTGCTATTTCTTTCCATATGACTATTGACTGTCCATCTCATATGACCTATATGGGATTGATAGGAAACACCAAATCCTATTTTTCAGCATCTTCAAACTAATGCATATCACCTCCGCTACAATCCATTTTTCCATTCCGAGAAAAGAGGCATATGTTTCCTCACAGGTTGTCTTTAGGGATTGTGAATCAGAATATACAATATGTTTTCACAAGTTTTGATGCCACAGATGTTCGCTCTCTGCGATAAATTTTTAATAATTGATGATTATCATTTACACATGTATCCTAGTGTGGGGTTAATATGCCTTACTGCTCGACCATTTCAATGTTCCACAAAAAGTGCAAAATGCTCCTAGGATATATGATTAAAAGGACTCATACTGATTTCGACGGAAAATCAAGCCCATAGAACATCCAAGAAGCAAATTTGAATTTCATCTTTTTGCATTCCACAACTATGTTGTCTAAGCTTTTTGTGCAGTGAGAATCAAGTTTATATGGATGCTTGTACATTGAGTGTATAAGCATTATATGTGGGGAACATATGAGGACGTCAGAGGGTCATCAGGGTCACTTATGTTCATATATTCTCTATACACTTTGACCACATAATCGGACAACCTATTTGACTGCTGTCCCTATTTTTTTTTTTTCATTTATTATAGTGCTATTTTGCTTGATGGCATCACAATACATTTATGGCCTGTTCTATGACACATTAGCCACTGGGATCAAAATCATGGTTTTTCATGGTTTAAGATCTCTTAGTCCCTCATTTGGGCTTTGGCTAATGAAAAATGTACAGGTAGTCGATCTCAATGAATCTCCTAAGGACTGAAAAAGTTGTAGCAGGTACATGATTTATTTGTATTTTAATGCCATAAATATCAATGACCTCATATCATTATCTTCAGGTAATACCCACATCACAAGGGTATGTGTGTTATTTTCAAAAGCTCCAATTGCAGCTCTTAAAGGAGTAATGTTAGTATTTGAATGATCAGTAGATGAATTTGTGTGTTTTAAGTATCAAAAATAATGGATTTACTGAGCCAGACAACTTTGCAAGAATTTTACCCATCATAAAAATATATTCATGTGCTTCATCAAACTAGTTGTGTTGATGTGTGGTGTGGAGTGCAGTTTGACTTTAGTAATACTATTGGCTAATTGGAATTTTGCTTTCTCCTGTCAGTGTATTACTTCAAAGAGTCGCAGAACAGTTCCAGAAAAAATTGGGCTGTTGGTTCTGTCCGGTCTGAAGAAGAAAAAACTAATTTACCTGAGGGCATGTGTGGTCCGTTGTTTGACGCTCGCCCCCACACTTCCAAGGTTTTTGGGTTTCGAGCCCGCTGCGGCAATGGTTGTCCCTTGAGATAATCGCTTACCCGCATTACTCCTCTCCACCAGATGTGTAAATGGGTCCAGCAGTAATCAATGCGGGGAATTTAACAGACCTCGCTGTTGCGGGAGGAGTGGCGCAACCAACCCCACAGCAAAATTACACAGAGTCTGGCCCCAAACACTAAGAAAAGAGAGATCCATGGCACTCCATGCACAGCTTGCTGCTTGGCTTGAACTTGTTTACTTGATGTTAGAGGCCAACGGTTTTTTTCCTACATTGTTTTCCAATAAACCCCTCAAATATGCTCCTCCGTAAGTGTTTTTAAACCAATCAGCAAGTGGCAATTTTAAATTGGTGTTCTAGATATTTCTTTGTATCCTTTTTTTTGTTTCAACACCATGATTAATTATTCATTGCTAGGTCCGTGTCGCCCAAGTGTGTAGTTTTTAAGTACTGATAGTTATTAAGAATTCAGTTTTGTTTTCCATGAAGAAATACTGAACAAACTCATGCAGTGTGCAACGCAACCTATTGTCCTCTTGTATGCTGCTGTGTATATGTTCAGGTCAACACGTCATTGGTTTGTGACACAATTAGTAATTCAACCATGCCAGCTTTCAGCTTTGTTCCTTAAAGTAAACCAAACAGATGTGCTTGTCCTCGATGCCAGAAATAACAGAACTATATTGTTTATCAAAAATATTGCAAGAGATAATAATTGAAAAAAAGAAGCTGAAAACTTATCATTTAGATGAACCTAATTGGTGTATTATCTGGAAATTTTGAGTGTCACCTTTGTATAGATACGGCCCCCCCCAACAAGTGGACATTTTTTTACATGCATGTTCTTAACATTTACTCTAGACTGTAACGGAGTTGTCTCCTTACAGCTCTCTTGTCTTGAAATTTGGAATTACAGCCTTGCATCATTACAGAATGCAGGATTTTCTAAGACCATAAATATCATCTCACACATTTTAATTCGGGAACATTTTGAGTGACACATCCAGTATTTTACATTTTAGACCTTTAGCTATCTGGGCTGAGTATTTTCATGCTTATCTTGTTGTCGTCTATGGAAACAGACTCATGGCTCTTACGCAGACCTATCGCCTTTTAACACTGTTTCCCGCGCCTTCCCGTGGAATTTCCTATTCTGGCGAATCTCTTATCTACAGGATGCTCAGTTTCTCTTTATCAGTGGATCTTATACATAACCTAACGAATATTCCAATTTACCACTGCCCTTCGTTCTTTTGATGTTCTTCATGTCATCAGCTGGGAATAATCAAAGATTCTTCATAATGATAACCCAATGTCACCAAAAAGTAATGTGAGGGTTTATTTACATAAGGAGATGTCAATTGGGATATTGGTTATTACTCACTATCTCATGTATATGATCCCCTAATAAAGATTACTGTCTGGGAAATTCTGGTATGAAATCAATGGATGGAAGGATGATAGTGGCCAGTGAATGAAGATGACCCATGTGCAGACAATAATTTGCAAGTGGAGTGCTAGTCTTGTCAATATTTGTGCCTTGGGGTTCTACTTATGTATGGACAGTCATTTGTGATCCTATTATTCGAGACACAGCTCAGTCCATGGCCTCTCTGTCTCAAGAATGATGTGATCTGCTCCAGGTAATCTCTCGGAGGCCTACGAGCGAGATCCAGTGCTGGTTCCATCCTTTAAATTTGCACAGAGTTGCTTCATGAACATATTTAGTAGGACAAAATGTCAATGATCTGTTTCTCTCACAAGAGGTTTCGTCAAGCTTTTAAAAGTATGTAGGATGAATTATATTGTTATGCTGAAGTCCTAGACATGGAGCCAATATCTTGGTTCTCCTGAAAGGGTTCTGGGTGGTGGAATTTGTCTCTGCAGAGACATTCCCATAAGAGTTCTGGTCTTTCATCCTCCAGGGCAGAGGCAGGCTAGCTTCCTCTGGAAGCAATGCTGGATGAAGGTGAGGCAGTCATCCTCGATCTTTGATGTCCTCCAGAGAAGCCTCCATGGCTGAAGCACTAGAGCACTGGACTCCAGGTGAAGCATTGTACTGATCCATCAGTAGATCTGGTAATGTCTTTATCTGGCTGGGCCAAGCAGGCTGTCAAGATGATCTGGCCAGTCATCTAGTACTTCAATCAATGCCTCGAGTTTCTCAGGAATCAATCTTTGGCCACTACTCTCTCCTGTTGTTGATTTGATGACGATGGAAAATCCTGGGTATGCAACCGACATATGCCGACATCGTGAAAATGACCAAACATGGCCTAAACTTGGCTAAAAATAAATTACTTTGATTAAATGCAAAGTTGAACAATAGGCCCCATAGGAATGAAAAGACAAGAACCCCAGCAAACAATTCTGTTCTTGCAAAACTCTGTTCTGTGCGATCAAATCCACTGATGACCCTAAGGTCAGCACGCTAGCCGAACGGCGATTTGGAGAAGACGATGATGCACAGAAAGTGGAAGGTCGGTACCGTTTTGAACATCAGTGCAAGGCGATGACAATATCCATGAAAGGAATCCAACCAGCTTGGCCTAACTGTTTTTTGTAACCAACTTTGTTGGAGAAAGATGAGCTTCAACGGATCTGGACTAAGCGGATCTCCAACGTTGCATAAAGGGCTGGACAGAAACTAAGTCTCTGAGTAGAATGGTTAACAAGCTTGATAGGAGAGGGAGCGAGCAAACTGCTTACAAGGGCCAAGTTCGAAGTGTAATGGAATATGCATCACTTTAATGGATGAGTACTAGCCCCAAAACACTTGGATTGCTGACTCGATCCGAGAATCGCTCCGAGTTTATTGGTGTGGATGAGTGGAAATATCGGCGTGAAACATAACAGATACGGGTATGAAGGTCAAGGTCGTTCAATCAAGAGAAAACTATTATTAATAATAAGATAAATGCATTTCTTGGCGCTCTTCAAGACACACAGTGCCTCAACAATACTTTAAAAAAATATACACATGACATACCATAATAGGAAACCTAACCAATCAAGTTTACAAAATTTGATAACATCATGAAATAAGTAGTTTTCAGGAGCGTGTAAAAGACACTGGGGGAAGGTGCCTCTCTAATGTTAACAGGAAGCTTGTTCCACAGTCTAGGACCAATTACATTGAATGATCTGTCTCTGAATCTACGCTTGGTACGAGGATAACAAGCCGCGTAACATCAGAATACGTAGCCTTCGTTTGTACGCATCAACATTACTATCTCCACACATTTACACATTTAACCATCAGGAAGATGTATGATGGACCGTTCCTTGAAGAGACTTTATCACATAAAGAAGGAATTTTGTTCCTTAACAGCAACCGATTTAATGAGCAAAACTTTTGACGAACTCTGTTCACTACTACATGCAAACACCAACGCGCAGCTTAATTGCAAGCGCTTGGAGCCTTGTGATATCTATTTAATTGGCGCCATATAGTATGATTTGGCATAGTCAATGCGGGACAGGACCAAAGATCGTATAGCATTTTGCCCCGGGCATGGTTGCAAGCTCAGAACGATAAACCTACGACACGGCACAATTACGAATATGATAACTTACACTCTTACACAGATGGTTTCCAACTGATGTAGATTGTGGAATCAAACCAACCCCAAGGTTCTTACACACAACACAGATGCAGAACGAAGTGCATATTTTCAAAACACATGGCGTGGCAAAGACAATAAATTTTGTCTTTTCTTGATCAGCTGCAGCATGTTTTTGACACTCCAGGGTGTTTAATGGCATATATACAGCGTGAAGTTTTTGAAACACAATCACCTGGAATCTTTGGATTAAACCACATAAAAGCTGAGTATCATCATAAACTAGTGAAATTACAGCATAATTCCTATTAATAATGTCACCCGAATGGCATGAGTATACTTATAACTTTGCGGTCACATGGAGCCCTGAGGAACAAGTATTTTCCATGTTAACTATCATTCGGGTACTTCTGTCAGTTGGATATGGATCTAAACCAGGCGAGTCTGTGGTTACCAAAACTGGTTTCCATCTTCTATCAAAATATCATGGTCAGGTCAATGGTTTCGAAGGCACACCTTCAAGTCAAAGCAATACAAGCAAGACAGCCTTATTGCCAACAGTGGAATGGTGAGATTTGTATGCAGATTGCAATGGCTCACCAAGATCATGATCGCCAACATGCTGTATTACCTGACGTGATGCTGCCTTGGCAATGAATTTGATATTGGCAACTGGCATATAGCTCTTACGTACATCATGATCCAAAAATATATTCATAAGTACAGGGATAATGATAGAATGCTTCAAAGTATGAGGAGATATGCCTCTCAAAAGAGAACTGTTTACTATCCTGGTGATGATAGGTAATAGACATTTCAAGTTTTGTTTAATGAGCCAGGAAGGAAGTGTGTCCATAGTGCAATCCTTGCCCGGGAAACCTTGTTGGACATTTGGCCAATTATGTCAGAGTGCTTTAAAACCGGGCCATATATATAGCATTGCAAATCCTAATCTGCCGGAGAGATTCAGCTTGTACAGTCATATATTGTATTGTACCTGATCTGTTCAACTTTATCAACAAAGAAAGTGAGAAAATCATTGGCAAGATCAGCGTCAGATTTAGCACTAGGCAAAGCCCTTGAAGATGAATTCAAAAGACTTTTTAGTGTTATGTTTAGTGTTTTATTATATAGTTAACTCGGGACATCGCCTTTCAATAGATGTTAAATACCTTTTTACCATAATACCTTATTACCTTAGAAATAAATGTGCCGTTGGTTCTGATTTTATAATATTTAGCTTTGATTTAAAATTGCAGTGTAATCTTGAAGTTGTTCCAAATAGCCTATGTGGAATTACTAAAGGATTGTCCTCATTATGATGTCCAAGTTCTGTTCGAGACAAGAGATTGCATCCGAGTATGAATTTGTATAATCTTGGTTAAGGGGGCTTGTTTTGATTTAAGTGTGTCATGTCCTCTTATTTAATATGAGAGCCTGGCACTTGCATACACTCGCCAGCAATTTCGTGAAACTTGCGTTTAATTGTAGAAGCGGTATGCAATTGCATTCATATTCACTAGGTGCTTATCTGATGATAATCATTACAACGCAGTTCTTTGTGTCTATCCTCTGAAATAAATGGATTTGTCTGAATTTTCAGAACGGAAGTAAATGAGAAAAAATATGGCTCTTCATCTTATAGCAAAATTGACACTAATTCTGCACAAGCACCTTTTAAAGTATGGTGGTGCTGGTTTATTTTTTAGATTTATTTTAATATGTGTAAACAAGTTTGAGTGTGTTTCGCACATTACAGGGTGTCCGTGCAATGGTCTTTGTGTGCTCATTGCGGTCGCCTTTGAATATCATGTGGCGGCTCTTGTTTTTGATAGTCTGGCAGATTTTTTGCTTGGTTGTACTGTGATATATGATTATATCCATGATAATGGTACATTGTTCACAGAGTCTTGAAATAAAGAGTATTCTGACTGCGTGGCTGCAGGTGTCCTTCATAATGTAATTGCGGTCGGTCACCAACGTTATAAGGTACATGTAGTGAAGTAGATAAGTCATAAATTTCACCAAGATCGTGCCTTCGGACCAAAGCATAAACTTGGCAAAAAACCTTCCTTGGGGTATGTACTCAATTTCAGAAGGGTTGCCCAAATTCGACCACAATAATGACGTCAATAGCCCCGTCCCCTTTTTATGTCTATTTCGTAGTATGTTAAAATCATTACTTTCCATAATCATATCAAGTTTGGTATCAATGAAGCTTGGACATGTAAGTGCTAAAAGATGCTAAATATTTCATATTTGGTAAGCCGAGGTCAGTTTGGGGTCTTACGGGGCATACGATTATCCTTGGCCAAATTTGTGGCTGATAGCCGTAGTTAAGGTTTGGTGTCAAAGTGTCAAAATCAAATGTTGATATCCCATTGGTCACTCCTATGGGTTGTGTTGAGACATTGCCTGTGAGAAGCACCACAACTACTTTACTGCATAAATATTTCCAATAACCATGCCCTTGTATTATTGGTATGGCACACAGTAATCGTAACTTGAGGTTTTATGTATAAATTGCCAATTTTAAATTATACAATTAATATTCACTTGCGATTCTTTTCAGACACTTTTGATAGGCCAGTCCAAATTAGGAAAACATCATGACTCATCATAATTGCAACATATCTATTTCTCCATAATTGTATTGGGAAAACCTTTAAGAACACCATATCAAAATTCTAGCAAAAACAATGTAGAATATGTTATGGGGGGCAAGGTTATGGTTAAAAATATTGAAATGGTCGAAATGAGCCTAAAAGTCTTTTATCGCCTTTCAAGGATTAAAAGGGTATAGGTTGCCCTATATGGAAGTCAGTACTTTTTGTTATGAGGCCAAAATAGGTCACGGTCACAATGGGGTAACATTTTAGCTTCCCCGTTTGTTTATAAATCTTACTGGTCTACTGGTATGGAGCAAAATATACTGGTGCACCCTAATATGAATTTTGTTGCATATTAGAATGCCATGTGACTGGGGCTTTGTGAGGTTCACTACTTACCTCTTTAATTCTATATTGAACTGTCCGACTAAGAAACTATACACAATTTAGTATCTAGTGTTACCAACTGAACAAATTTTTAAACCAGTTGTGGACAAATTGGGGGTACAAATTTTTTTGGTACCCAGGATGACCCTAACTGTTTCTGTGCCTATTGAATAAACTTCGATCACAGATACGGTCGAACTCTTACCTTATCTAAATTTCGAACAATTACAATTTTACCCCTGTATAAACTTTGACCCCTTATTCTACATATTCCACAGTGTCCATTTTGGTTTAATTTAGTATTATTAGGCAATTTTGCAGTATAATTAATAACACTAACACTATAATCCCCCTAATGTTTATATCGTGCCGTTTGTTGGTACTCTTTGTGAAAAGCCTCTTGTTTTAAAGCATAAGTATTGCTTGCCGAGATTTATAACAAGAGGTCAATCATGGTTAATGTTTGTACAGGTTGATGGTTGCCGATTTTCAGAAAGTCCGGTCAGTGGGGACAATGGAGCTTTGGGGAAAATGGCTAAAAAATTCTTCAAAATCATGTCCAATGGCGCGTGGCATTCCAT
>JAMKCH010053354.1:0-10077 GCA_023653785.1 Ophioderma brevispina
AACATTTCATTGAGGACTCTGAGGAGTATTCAATATCGCTCCGATTGACAGGGATTAATCAAGCGCTGTTTTAGACCCTGAACTTTAAACCGCGTGCCTGTCCATACTATCTTCAATCGATTGCCTCTGCACTGTTGGATTTCAAAACCTAACCAGACTCGCCTAAAATCTAAGAGGGTGTATTGAATTCATCGTGTATTGCTTGCTCTCTACTTAACCCTGTCTCCTTTCATCTAAACAACTACCTGTGCCATCCGGAAATCAAGCGATGAGCGGCAGACAGATTCCACCGAAGCTAACCCGAAAGAGTAGTTATATTATAGCAAATCAATGCAAATTTAGTGGTCATGGCCAGTCAGTTTACATGACCACAGGCTATTCCAGCTGTATTCTGTTGATGTACATATTTTATTGAGAATTTTACGATCCAAATTAATTATGAAAACAATGATCAAAAATATGTTTGTACTTTGTAGAATTGCTGCCATGTTTGCCATTCAACAATCTGATGGGGGGGGGGGGTAACTGAGTACAGAAGGAGTGGGGGTCCATATGCACTGCTTAGTGATAATATGCATGTTCTTAGGGTTGCATTTTAACACCTTTGTTTACATGGGCAAAATTTTCCTTTTTATTTTAACCACCCTACTATAAGGAATGGGTAATTTTTTTACCAATTCTATTAAAGTTCAATGTGTGTTGGTTATTTCCCTTGTTTTTAGGAAGCACTAGCCTGTATTTGGTAACACATAATACTGGGAGACAGCTACACTGTTCCAGCATTTTTATATAGTTTTTATAAGACCAACACTGTACCATGTGGTTGAAATAATTTCCCAAGCCAATATATGAAGGGGTCACCAGTGGCCATAACCATACCTTCGTTGGGGGGGGGCAGACAGACAGAACAAGAAGGGGTACCGAGGCATTTCTGAGGTGGAAAATTTGGGTCCTTCTCCTGGCGTGTACAAGGTTCTGTCTGAGCGGGGGGCGCTCGCCACCCCTTCCCCCGGTATTGCCCACTGATGGCGTCACTTACGAAATGGACTCAATTTTTACCCATTGAGGTGCTCATTTATGGCATGACCCCCAATGACCTAGTTTTGGTTAGCGTTAGAGATGGGAAAGTCCGAAGATTTATCTAAGTACCATGTCCGAGATGGATGTTTGTGATCACGCTTTCCACAAAGTATGGTCACTAGCGGCATGAAACACCTCTGGCGCACCCGTCCAGAGGCCCCGCCACGCTTCGAGCCAAAAGTGGTCCCTGTCTGCCATGACCTCCTTGCACCCCAACCTTCCCGCCATTATGAGTTTTTCAAGGGAATATCATTTCTTATTAGTATAACACTACAATTTATCACTTGCATTAGAATTTGTCTCTCTCCAGAAAATGTCAAGTTAAAGGCACTTAAATGGAACTATCAGTTGATCAACCGAAAAGGGTCAAATCAAATATTTAAAATTTGAAAAAAGAGTAGCTTTAAAAATGAGGGATAGGTCCCTAGAATCTCATAGTTATTTTTTCCAAAGAAAAAAATTGACAAAAAAGGCCCGAGGGAAAATCGTGTTCCGAGGATATTGAATCCCCATCATTCAACTTGGAGCAGTAAGTGTCCGTACGGATGTAATGACTAAAATAAAACGATTTTTTGTCCTCTTAGGTTGCTGTTGATCTTATTTCGTGCTGGGTATGTATAGGATACCAAATAACTTGTTGCATACATAACATTACCAAGGTTTTTTATTTTTTTTTATTTTCTCATTTAAACAAAATCAATGATTGGGCCTTTTGAGGCAGAGGGATTATAAAATCAGAGCTGTGCAAAAGAGCAAAGCAGACAAAAATATAATCTTAAAGGTTCTTGTTCCTATTAGGTCTTTGTGTCTCTACCTTACACAGTGGCGTAAACGACCGGGGGGCAGGGGGGGCAATTGCCCCCTTGGCTTGAAAAAGCGAGGGACGCTATGGGCAAATATTGCATTTTCGTCCCTCTTCTTCAGGTCATTCGACCAATTTAAGCCTAAATTTGGGGCAAAATTAAGTAAATTCTGCGTGTTTTTTTGCGCGCTACGCGTTTTGCATTTCGCCCAGTTCATGACTAATTGGTGCAAATCCCGGGACCAACTATCAATTTTGCCCCTTCTGGTGGGACGACTGGGCATTGCCCCCTTCTGGGATCACTGTCTCGGTACGCCACCTGACCTTTATATGAGAGGCCTGGCACTTGCACATACACCCATCAAGTACCATGGGACTTCAATTACCGTGCTAATATTGATGGTAACCATTAAGTGTCGGTTTTTTGGTTTTATACTGGGAAGAAATTGATTGAGGGCTCAAATTTAGGGGACAAACAATGAGAAAAAATGGCCTTTCATCTGATATCAAAATCGATACTACTTCCGGGTAATCAGGGGGATCCCAGACGATGGGAACACACCCCTTTAATGAAATTCACTTAACAGTTTGAGGATAAGAAAACCAGGAAGCAAAATTTGCAAGAAAAATGATCTCTATTTACCTTAGGGGGATTATTTCATCATCCCACCACAAAAAAATAAAACATCTTGTAGTTGAAAAAAGTGATGAATATTTTGGTTCTCGTCACTTGCAAAAATATCAACTGAAAAAAAAAAAAAAACGCAGATGGATGGGGGAAAATTGTTAAGACCCAAAACCGATTCCCCTTGAAATCTAAATGGCACAATGCATCGACACGGGCTTTAATGGTATCATCTACATCAGTTTGTGGTTTGGTGCCGGGGGGGGGGGGGGAAGTACCCCGATGTTCGATACTAGAGTTGGGATTTTAAAGGTTGCCCAGCTCCTGCAAGTGAGCTCTATGGAAAAAATCCCTAAATCGGCATTAATATGGCCGATTGATGCCTCCAAAACCGCTTGATGATTCCTTCAATTTTTATAATCGGCAAGAAGAAATCATTTTAAGCAATTTGTTCTGTGAACTTTTAGTTCGTAGAAGAAATTTGGAGAAAAATGCATTTGAAAATTCAATTTTCGGTCCATTTCAAAATCCCTAGACCTAGAACATTATTTATTCAATTTAGTCTCATTCTCAGGTAATTTGGGATCCTACCACACCTATCGACTCCACGAGTTCCGAGAACGAACGTATACAAAAGCACACGATTGCGCGCTCCATTGACACAACGTGTACCCGACGTATTGACAGATCTGGCTCATATCGCTCACATTTTGCTCAAATTTCCTTTCCAGACCTGATTTGTCAAGTATGATTGCAATGTTTTGTGAAATTAATGTATAGGATTCGTTTTATGGGTGTGACTTTTTTTGTAGCAACCCGTTTTTCATACTTATGACAGTAAAATGACGCGTAATCATGAGCCTTTAACACCATAGAATCTATATACATGTTTATGGATATTTATATAGGTGCTAATGTTCCAATCTGTCCAAGAAATAAATCCCACGTGGGGCTCGGCCCTCCATATCTACACGGATGGTTCGGTGGACAAAAAACTTCCAGTGTTGGGTGTAGCTTTGTTATTCTGTTGTTCAAGTATTCTCGCGGTTTCGGCTACCAGGAGATGTGGTCCCGCATATACGCCGTCTGAGTTGTCGCCATGTTCTAGCACTGCGATGGGTGGAAGAAGTTGAGCCGTCTTTTGTTGTAATTTTGAGTGATCGCTTAAGTGGTATTAAAGCCTTTCTACTTTATTCGACAATAGATCATTTGTGAAATACAACGTACATGAGCCGACCATGACCCTTGAATGCATTGGTCTTCTCCTGGGTTCCGTCATGTTAACATCTAGGTATGAATGTGCTGACAGCTGGCTGGCCAAGAAAGCTGCAGACGTACCAAATGATATCTCTCTCCGCTTTCATTCTTTTGAAGTCAAGTCTATTTCAAAGCTGAATGAAGACGATGGCAAGATTTCCCAGTGGTCTATCAGTTCACGCAAATCTTCGCGAAATCAGCGTCGATCTCCCTTCAATGTCATGTTTGGGGATATCCAGAGAGATGGAGGTTCAATTGCATCGTTTTGCGACTTTGAAAAGTGTTATTGACTCAACAATTACTTGGCTCTCGTGAATAAACACCCTGATGGACTGTATTCTACTTGCAAGTGTAAACGTCAAACACCTTTTACTTGAATGTCACCATGTAACAATGCGCAAAGAACATCTCACTTTAAACATTGGCGTTAATCCTGATCTTAAAGGGCTCGTTGGTGGAAAGTCTCCCCCTGTTAAAGAAATTCTTGATTTTATTACAATCAGTGTATAGCCAGTTAGGGGTTACCTCAACTTTTATAACTGTTTTTTTTTTCTTGGGTTACTGGTCTGGCGTGTGTGTCCGATTTGTGTTGAGAGTAGGCCATGCCTGACTGGGAGATGGTGACATGAGTCTTAGTCTACGGGGCCGGCCCATTAAGTGTGGACATACACACGCCCAGTCAGGTGGCTGTTTTTTCATAGGAATTTTATTGTAGGTTTATGGATTATCCAGGTTTGGCACTCCGCTAGACCGTTTCTTTTTCATAAGTCCTGATTATTGTATTTTTTATGGCCTTAAAGCTCGTATGTTGATCCAGGGGGGGGGGGGGGGGGGGGGGGGGGGGGGAGGGGGGTGGTGGGGGGGGGGGGGGGGTCCTGTATATTTCACCTTTATCAAATTAAATATAATTGGTAGTATAGGTTTCAATTCTCGCTTTTCTTGTACTAACTTTATAATGACATAGCTGCACTTTGTATTAATCTGCATAATGATTCTTTTGCTTTGTCCGTATTATTTTTGTCTATAAAAATAAGTTTTGTTTTTGGCGCAATATCCTAAGTAGCTGAAGGCGCCTTTACAATCCAACAACAACAACAACATTTTCCAATTTGCCGTCGTGGATGCCAAATAATCCGACCTCCCCCCCTCTTGTGCCTGTATTGCCGTTATCTATTTTGATTATTCTTGGCGAGTTGCTATCTGCCATCGTCTGACATAATTCCTTGTTTATATGAAAACAAAACAAACCTTTGGTCACTGGCCTTTTTTTTTTGTCTTTGAGTTTCATCCAACTAATTTATTTTAGCCTGAAAATATGTTTTTTGTCTTATAAAAACATTAATCATCCACTGGGTTACCATGTCTACCTGTTATCCTAGACACAAGAAAATTAATTATGAATTAATATAATATAATAGTTTCATGTGTTGGAAAAAATGACAAAGCCCTGTTGAAGCAAGTAGAGCTTGAAAACCATTTAGCAGCATTTAACCAGAGAATGGCATACTCCTAGGAAAGAAAAATAGTCTTTGGACACTTAGAAAATTATGACCACATCTCAAAATCAAATTGACATTTTTAATTATTTGTAATTATGTGTACTGTGCTCGTCCCAAAAATGCCCCGCTCCAACTTTTAAAGCGGACTGGCACATTTTCACAAATATTTAAATTTCCCTCAATTTGCTCTCATGATAGTCTAGGCCATTGGAATAACAGAGATACATTTACACATAACAATAACATACTCAAAAACTTATAGGGAGTTAATAAGAGGTTTAAGACATCCAGGTAATTTGTAGGCTACTTTTAGTTGTTCCATACTTAATCACAAATGTGTATTTACATGAATAGCATAGACTCGTACTCATTGATATTATTAAAACCACAAAGGTTACAGACCGTCACACAGTGTGCATTGCGTAGGAAACACGCATACGGCGTGTTTTCTTGTTTAAATCCATTTCGTCATCTGCTGAATGAATGTCGCCGTCGACATTAATTATAACATCGTCCTGTTTACCCATAAGGAACGCTGATTTGGGGGGGGTCTTAACACTTTTCCTGAACCTGTGCTAGGCACTTCATGGGCCTCAACCCAACATTGACTTTGTGGATAACGATTGGCCAAATTACTGACCTCCATCGGCAAACAAGTGGTGGGGGCACAATGAGTTGATATCGGGTTGCCGTTCATTGATAAGCGGCCCCTTGAGGCGAGACACTCTTTTCTAGAAAATCTAGGGCAGTCTGCAGTCATAATTGCTATGTCTCGCTTATTTTGACTATGGTTCAAGTTGACGGCCTAAGACAATGGAACTGCTGAAGTGAATGTGGGCTAGAAGTAGCCCAAGTCTGGGGAAAGATTTAATCATTTCGAGGGAGGGCTTTTGTATATAAAGCGTTTACAACATAACAGCAGTGGGCAGTCCCACTCCATGCATGTGCATCAAACAAACTGAACTGCAAGAAGACTACTAGTGTACATTGCAGTACGTGTACATCTCTGATTTGGTTGCAGTTTGAACTTGGTATATCAAGTTATGGGAGTAAAGAGATGACCAATCATATCCTTTTTCAAGGCCTCTTCTGGATACTCTTCAGATACCTAGTTCCGATTAGTATCCACTGGTGGATCATGTGATATGCTTAGCATTTGATTGTGTTACTTTGCATATGTAGTATCTGAGAGGTACCCACTAGTCCGGATACCTTTAGTACTAGGTATATGAAAGGTAAACACTAGGGGTACCTTTCAGATACTAGGTCTATGAAATTATACACTAGTGGGTACCTTTCAGATACTAGGTATATGAAAGGTATACACTAGTGGTACTTTTCAGAATACTAGTAAATGAAGGTATACCCAGTGGGTACCATTTCATACAGGTATCTGAAAGGTATACGCTAGTGGGAAGCCTTCATATACTAGTATTATGAAGGTAATACGCTAGTGGTACGCTTTCAGATACTAGGTATTGAAAGGTACCGCTAGTGGGTCCTTTCAGATACTAGTTATATGATGGGTATACGCTAGTGGGTACCTTTCAGATACTAGGTATTGAAAGGTATACGCTAGTGGGGTACCATTTCAGATACTAGGTATATGAAGGTATACTCTAGTGGGTACCTTTCAGATACTAGCGATACCACAGGTAACTGTCGTAAGCTAGCGTTTGCTTGTGGCTACCACTCAGATACCTAGTATCTAATAGTATCCACTATGGTATCTAATGGGTAGCTAACGGAATATCCCATTAGTTACCCGCTAGTGGATACTTTGGGGTACCTTCAGAATACAGCAATATCGTACCGGAACTATCCCGTATGTTTTCCGGGAACTGTGCCGATACTTTTTTCTTTGCTATGGGCATGCATGCAAAATATCAATTTTTGAAAATCTTGAGGCGGCACTATTTTTCAATATGCCAGTGTCTCTTTAATGTAAAATAATAAATCAGACCTAACCACCCACCTTTTTTTGACTAATGCTGCTTGGCATCATTATTCCATGCAAAAGCTTATCTGTTTCCATTGGAGTCTGCAGTGAACAAGTGATCTCACACTTAAGGGCTGAAGTAGTGGTAAACAAAATTCTTTTTTCCAGAGTGGAATGTTTTTTCAATCTAGGCAAAATAAAAATCCTGGGAGTGTCTTTTGCATGCTTACAGAAAACATTCTGCCCTACAGAAAACATTTCCTCACAAAAAGATATTTAACCTACCGAGAAAAATTTCTATAGAAAAATATCTGCTAACTGGGAAGCCATTTCACCATATCGAAAAAACCTGCCCTAAAGAATAACACATTTTCCTACAGCAAAACATTTTCCCGTGTAGAACAATATTTTGCAGGGTTTGGGACAAATTTTGAATATATTCATTATTATACTACATTTACACTACTTTCATACAACTCTATCACAGATGGGATTTTGAACCATCCAATATGCATTGCAACATTCCTATAGGTACTGTATATACAAAACACATGAAAGTACCAGTGTTCAAAAGCTTTAGAACTACAAGACATTTCGAGTGAGCTAAAAATGAGTGCAAAAGTTAGGGTTTCTGTGGCTAAGCATAGGATTTTATTTGTGGAATCACATGACTATTGAGGTGAGTTTTTCCCAAAAACTTGTGCATTGTGGGAATTGACTCAATACACCCTCTGCACGAAGACATTACATAACTCTTGCAAAGATTTGTCAATTTGTCCTAATATAAAGTGTCCACCAAAAAAAGAAAACAAGGACGCCGAACAGATCCCCCCCCCCCCCCCTACCCCTGCGTGGCTTTTGGCCCGCCTCTCTGGTCCCTCATTGGTAAGGGGTTTCTTCTAATCTAGTCACCTACCCTAGCGTGCATCCCTTTTGCTCTGTCCTGCATCTTTGATTAATGAAATAGCATTATACATCAAATATACTGGTAGACTACCATATTCAGATGCTGAGTAAAAAGTAACACCAACTATGATAATAATATTCTGAATAAAATATTGAAAGTTGCTCAGTTGGGTTCAGTGGGTCAAATTGAGAGATGACGCAACACCAGAATATATTACTGACTTCCATTTTTGTTCCATAGAATTTCCACCCTAAATCCTTAGACCATGCATCAGATCCTGCTCCTCAGTTTTTAAGGATATTTCAGCCTTATACAACAATCTTTTACCATTCAATTAAAACTCTGACTTGATGAACTTTGGTCTATTTTTTCCTAAGTAGGTGAATTATTTTTCTTGCAGCTAAGCCAAAATTTGAACCACGTACCCGTGTAGAGTAGGGATAATTCAGGATCAGCGTAACCATTTAGGGGCGATGGGGTGGAATTATTGCCCCCAGAAACCAAAAGTCCCCAAACCCCTAAAAGAGCCTTTAAAAGGCAAAAAACTAGATTTTGTGAGCGTACGAACAAAATTTGATTGAAATTGCGGTAAAAAGTCACCTTTCCAAATTTGCAAAATCACCCCCCTAAAAATCCTGGTTACGGGCCTGGTTAGGAATTCCCATTGTGGTTGCAATAATCCTTGTCAAGCTGTTAGCAGAGTGCGTTGAAAATGAACCGTCATCTCTTACATCATGACATCTGACAGGGAGAAACTTAGATATTGCATGGTGTAAGAGAGAACTGATTAACCCTTTATCCCAAAGAATGGGTGGAGTGTGGGCTAGGGGTCAGCGCCAGGGTAAACTCATGGGGGGGAAAAACATTACACAATTAACTCACTTAGGTAAAAAACCCTAATTTTTATGCAATGTTATTGCCTAAAAACCCTTTTTTTTTTTTCTGAATTTTGAAACTCCTCAGGGGGGCGGTGGGGCAGCCGCCCCCTTGCCACACCCCTTGCGCTGCCCCTGTTTGTAGTGGGTGGTGAGTAAATGTTTCCATCAGGCTCGTCGCAGCCCGTGTTCCATGGGGCAATTTCCCGGTAGGTGTCAACAAATGTCCCGATCACAGCAAAAATTTCCCGGTCGCAGGGCAAAGAATCCGAAAGTGGCTGATTTAACATGAATATTCATTTCCCGATTTCTCAAGATTTTTTTTCATAGGGGGCACTCTGCCCGCCCCCCCCTTTGCCCCACCTGGCTACGCCACTGGTTCCCCTCTTTGAACTTGGTATATACCAAGGCTATATAGACTTTTTGGTTGACAGACCATGTTTTTGGCAGTTTTAAATCTACGCTTGCAAAGGGGTCAAGAATAAAAAAAGATTTTAACTTGGTGGCAGGGGCGTCTGCCAGGGGGTGGCAGGGGGAGGCCGCCCCCAAGATAAGATTTCAAAAATTCATTAACATCATGTGTTTTAAGCAATAAATTGGCGTAATAATTAGGGGGTTTTAACCTATATGCGTTTGATTTTGCACCTGTTCACCCCCCATTGATGTTTCGCCCCTCCTATTATTTTAACCCTGGCGCCGCCCCTGCTGTGGATAAACCTGTGTATCATCCATACATGGTCCATGAGAACCTCATTATTTTGGGTGTGCTTGAATGCATACTGTTTATACTGTTTTTCCCGTGATACTGTTAAAAGGCATCTTGAGATGCCAGCTTCATCATAACCCAGGCTCACATGGTACTATTGAAACCTTCATATATGATAATAACATGGCAGTTAATTTTTGCTCATTATCTTTTTGTTGTTTAAAGACATCAACCATAACCAAAAACACCACATAATGGTTACCCAAATCACTACCTGTCCAGCTGACACACAGTATTCATAGGGACTAGTATCACTGGGACTGGTGTTTTACAGCATAAAAATGACAAATCTAATTCAACTAAAATTTATAATTGAACACTTTAGGT
>JAMKCH010053355.1:0-14025 GCA_023653785.1 Ophioderma brevispina
GATGTTACTTGTGGAACGCGTGAGGAACTTTCTGTGGTTCAGATTCCGCCCCATTAAAAGACAACTTTTTTGTGTTCGGCTTCGTAAGGAAATGCCTAATCCATTGGTGTATTGGTCCTGTACGTAGTAATCGAGTTTCTGAGGAAGTCTTTTATGTGGACTTGTGGAAAGCCTTTGGCGACGTCTTAGGATGGCTATGGGTATCTTTCTCCACTCTAAGGCTCTCGCAAGTCGTTGACAGTTAGATGAGTTGTATCGTGAGTGCTTGGCTCTTGAAGCCATGTTGCTATCGACCATATGTGTGTTCTTTGAGAGGGGTCATGAGTGAGAATGTACAATATGTCGAGTAGCTTGCATACGCGTGGTGAGAGATGAGATGGTCTATAGTTTGCTGGTTTCTGTTTGCTTCCCGTTTGTTATCCGTAGGTTGCTTAACGCCATTGACTTGAAACATAGCCGGTGTTTACTGGCCTGTTGAAAACATCACGTTCAGGATAAGGGTCATTTCCTCTGCCACCATTGTCAGGAACCAAGGAAATATTCCACCTGGGCCTAGGCTTTATTTGGTTGAGATTCTTAACTGTTCAGTAATCCTTCTGTGTAATGTTGAGGTTTGAAGGTGTTGTAGAGCTTAACCTTTGGTCCGGTTAATAGTGTGTATCTTTTTTGTCACGACCACTGGTGAATGATTTACTTCATGGGTCGGCCTTCTCACTGTCATCTGTGAGGATTTTATTGGTCATTTTAAAGTGATTAACTATGGTAATTATAGCTAATTCGTTCACCGTTTCTACTCAACCAGAAAGTGGCACAAACCCGATTTTTTTGTTCCCTCAGTAAATGAGTTATCTCTCGACTAAAAAACAAGCACACGAGATGAAAAAATACTGGGAAAGCTGTCTTTTTTCTTTTTATGTGATGTATAAAAACAATTTTTTAGTTTTTTTGTTTTTTTGTTTAATATGAAAAATAAAAAATTTTTTTTACTTTTTTTATTATTATTATTTCTTTGAAGGTATTTTTTTCTAACCACCATATAATCTATTATAATGAAAGATGCAAAACGTGAGTGTATAATCAAAGATTCTGTGTTCATAAACGTCACATTGAACTACACCCACTGACCTTGAGTTGCAATTTGTGATTTTAAAAATATGAATTTCGCATTTCCAGAAGTAAATTTCAGCATTAAACTGAGATTTCCCGATCAAAAAAAAAATATCTTACAATAAATTTAAAATCTACTTTAAAGGGGGGGGGGGCCACTATCAGGATTTTTTCCAAATGTAAACAAAATCGCGTCCCTTATTTTTCATTGTTGAAGTTCAGTTTTTTTGCATAGTATTGGAAATGGTGTAATAAAAACCCCTGAGTGGCTAAGGTACCATATCGTATGTAGAAATTATGGATTTTTTGCTTTGATTACTAATAAAAGTCGGGATCCGACTTTTTCGGGTCTAGAAACAGTCGTTAAATGCATCTTCAAGACCGCTTGATTAAAATGATTTACGGTCTGTTTTTCACAAAAGAACTGTCATATAAGTTGTTGATCTGACCCTAACATAGCAATTAGAGACAAAGTCGGCATTGTGAATTTGTAAAAAAAAACCCCAGACTGAATTAGTGGCATTTAAAGCAGTTTTCAGGTTATTCACTGGTGGTTTGTTGGTTAGTAAAGCTTTAAATTGACATTTTTCTGCTGTCGTGTTAATACTGAAATATTAATTTTCTAAAAGAATATGACAAAACAAAAATTACTGAAGAATTAGAATTACGCATCTAGGTCGAAATATATCATGTATTACCGGATAACAAAGATAAATGGTGTTCTTTTATTATTTTACATGGTAATTTTAGCTACTAGACGCATAACCGGCAGTTCGCGTGAAGTAGCTCTGTAAGCCTGCTACAACTAACGGGGATCCGTCTGCTCATTCAGTCCCGGTAAGGGTATTTAGCCGGTTAACTATGTTTTCAGTTTGTTAGCCTATGGACCCATCTTTTTCACATTCATGCGGGGACAATGGAATAGTAATTATACAAGAACAACTATACAGATGTTGAATCTTAAAAAGGAATTTTATTAGGGAAAACAACCAATTTTTGGAAAAAATAAAGATGATTGGACGTCACGGCATGATTGGTTTATTATTTTGCTTCGGGGGACCCATTCAGGTAAAATGACGTACGTATCCCTACATTGGAAAAAAAAAACAACCCGATCTATCGTCATCGTAGTCGGTTTTTGAATTGTAGGGAAAAGATAAATTTGTACTGTTAGACATAATATACGGTGTCTTTTTGGAATAAAAATAATAGCACTTTGGGCAGAGGGTCATCTGTACAGACCTTGATTTAATCATAGTCGGATTATTATATATCGGGCGCCCGAAGTAGCCACATGAATCTGATACCTACCACGTGACATGTACTTTGACACGTGACACCCAAACTATCATTCGTTACCGTTTATAACTTACAATACGGCAAACAGCAAGCATTCTGATCTCTGTTGTCACAGCGTAATCGATCAAGATTGGAGACTATACATGTGGTTCTGTAAGGGAGGGTAGGACACGATTTGCTCGATTTGGGGCAGTGGGATTCCAAACGGTATTTGTGAACTGCTACATGCATTTACTATGGCAGCATCTGGTCCAGTGACATTAAAAAATCATCTTAAACCTTGTTCAAAGAGAGCTTAGTAATATCATGATAAAATTAAGGAAAAAAAATATGAAGTTCACATCAATCATGCTTCTGTTAAATTACTGTGCATAACTCAAAAACTCAGAAACTTCCCCTGCAAAAGTAATTCTATCAAAATAATAACCTGAACATCACGCGCAATGGCTACCAAAGAGCTATGCGCTCTGAGCCATGCGCACCGATAAGATCTTAATATCAAAACAGCCCTATGATAATCATTATACACCCAAAATCATTTGCACTTCCTGGACACAGTGGAAGAATGTAATACTGGACATCCATATGTCAAGCTCTTAAGAAACAATCAAAACGTGATTTTTTTCCAAGCTATCATAGCATTAATGGAAAATCCTGTTGTTAGCTCATTTCATGCACAATAATGGGTGTGAACATACAAAGAGTAGGACTCTTTTCCTTGAATATATGTATAAATAAACAGGACTAGTTTAGCAAAAGGAATACATGATTTTGTTTAATCACATAAAATTATAAAGGATAATTTTTTAACTTTAATGGAAGTATTGTTCAATGACATTGTCTTTTTCCATTATCTATTCAGTGTATACGACAAGCACAAATTACAGACATAATTGAGTATAATTAAAACACCAATTGGGATATATTCATTCAATATAACTTGAAACGATTACCTAATTCAATGAATACCAATTTTAGATTTTATTCTTTGATTTGTTTAAATAAAAAAAGAAAAATTAAAAAATAGAATTTCTTACAGATAAGTTCAAAAGACCAAATAGCTCAAACAAACACTCTTCATGGTTAAATTCATTGTTACTTTCATTATATTAAGTAGTATTAAGCAAAATAAATGCACACGTATATAAAAGGTATTTTTACACCATATAAATGTTCCAAACAGTGACAAAATACTCATTTCATTAACAGAGAAGTGGTTATGAAGCATTCTAATGTGTAAATGTCATTTTATATCCCTCATGGTCAGGAATATTTCATGTTCATTAAGTGGTTTTAATTAAAAGTGCGTCACATGACCACAAAGAGTTTAACTATTTGCGAGAAAGAAGAGAGCGAATGAAAGAGAGTCACAGGGAAATAGGACGCCTATTTTCCCTCGTGAATATAGGCGCTATTTCCCTCTAGCCTCGATACCCGGGTTATCAGTTTTCCCCTTTTTTTTTATTTCGGTTCTTCGTTTGTGGTCAAACTGAGACTGGGCTACGACTGTTGATGTTATGCATGAGAGTGCAACCGCCCTTTACTTGTATTTCTCAACGTTTGTGTCCGTTTCGTATTAGTTATTGCTCTAAAAGGAAATTTGACGCATTGTTTAGGCTATTTCGTCGAAAACCCGTACCAACAAAATGGCTGGCCGAGTTGCACTAACACCATGTTTGAAACCTTTCTCAGCAAGGATGGTAGTGAGAATACAAAAAAATAAATACGTATGTTCTGTCAGTGTTCAAGGAGTTGTGTAAATAATCACGGTGATTACCGCGGTGATTTTTATTTAATGCCATGGACCCGGACAACGCTGATATGATATCAACGCTGCACCCGGGGCTGCACCACTGCATGACTGTGGCTGTGCACGTAAACGGAAAGTGAGCTATAACGTGTTAGCAGTAGTAAATTCAGGGAGTAAATTCGATAGACTTCAGCGAGTCATTATTACCGAAATAAAGATGTTGATCTCGTAAGGGGGGGACTTTCCTCTGCCTAAAAAGCAGGTCAATGCTCAGCTCTGCCTAGCCTCGCTAGCGATTCGCTAGCCTAAACTAAAGAGTACAGTACAGGCAAGGGCCTACTTTTGTTAAGTAGGCTCCAAGATCCAGTTTTCACTTTCAACCATTCAATGAAATCAAAAAAATAATTCATTGAAGGATATAAAAAAATTTATTTAAGGATCTTTTTCGGGATCTTTGTGGAATCTATAGGTCCCCTCGGTGAACTGGATGGCGTGGGGTACTATTTTCCCTCGACCTTCGGTCTCCAGTTCACCTCGGGGGCCAATAGATTCCACAAGATCCCTCATGATCATTAAATATTTGTATAATATTGCTTCTTTTTTTGGTGTATCAAGGTTCCATAATCTTTAAGTGTTCACTTATTCCATATTTCCATACATTTTAATCAATTTATAAAGAACAATTTTAGCCTTTTTTTAATTAAATTAGAGCATTTGGCGAACTTGACTCATGTACACCTGCTTTTTGCGTCCTTTGACCTCCACCATCTTTTGCTCTGTGTCACTGTAATAAAACAATTTAAAGACACACGGGCGTAGACGTTTTTGTTGCTTGATGCTAGACGTAGAATTTGAGATTAGACATAATTGGAGCATTTGAATTTTTTGACCCCTGCATCCAATTTCCCCTAATTCTTTTTGCACAGGATGTGACCCGGCAGTAATGTGGAATATTGAATCCTAACCCTATACTAACATAAGAAGACCATAAAACCTTATCTACTTTACTATGTAACTATAGTAATAACTAACATGAAAAAAAAACTTTTTAATCGCTAAAAGATACTTCTTCTAATCAAACAAAGAATATACATGTGAACTACGTTATCTTTGTGAACAGCGTTATAAATTAACACACTTACAGTAATTCAGTTAATAGCTCGTATTACATGTGTAAGCGTTTACAACTAAGCGGCTAATTTGTATTACCGTTGTGTAGGCATGCCATGTTTCGTGGATTATAGCCTACTATGAATAAAATATTAACATAATGATATATTTAAGAATATGTTGTCAGGTTTATGGAGTAGTTTATGGTAAATAAAACACATATATTTCTTCAAATAGTGAAACAAAAAAGAATTACTTGATTTTGTATATCGAAATGTAATAGTCTAAAAGTACACCCTAAGCTGTGGAAACGCGATTTTTGCGTTTTTCGGACCTTTCCGGTCAAATCTCAAACTGTTAATGTCGTCAAAAGTATGGCAAAGTATGATGTTCTGGGTAGAACTCGTCGAGTTGTATCAAAATAACATACAAAATGCAAAATATATACTTGTAGTAAAATGTCCTAGCTCGAAGAATGGTAAAAATGCTAATGGCACCGAAATTTGTAGAATAGCCATAATTCAGTAAAAAACGGGCAAAATCTAATATAGGAACTGTATCGCCGACCGTATATGATTCATTTATTGAAAAAGGCTTCTTTTTTTATTTTTCTTGATTTTTCATGAAAGTGTATGTTATGGTGTCCCACGGACGCCAATTTTGGATGAAAATTTTAGTTTTGCACATGAGTTTCTACTTTTGCAAAAAATTCTTATAGTTTTGCAAAAAAAATATTAGCAACAATATTTTATAGGTATGCAAAATATTTCAGAGTTTTGCAAAAATATTTCAGAGTTTAGCAAAAATATTTCAGAGTTTTGCAAAAATATTTCTGAATTTTGCAAACATATTTCAGAGTTTTGCAAAAATATTTGGAAGTTTTGCAAAAATATTTGAAAGTTTTGCAAAAATATTTCAGAGTTTTGAGAAAATATGTTAATGTTTTGCAAGAATATTTTTTATTTGTTCAAAATATTTTTAACTTTGCGAGAAATTTTAAAGAACCGTATGGCAACTCTTTTCGGGCACTTCCGGAATCCCGGAAAGAACCGAAATACAAACGGGTGGGAGCGATGTTTAACTAGGTCAACTCAGCCAGCGAATCTGAGTGTTTAAGGCTATTTACGCAAGTTAGTAAGTGTAATGGGGTACGCATTTCGTGTAAGTGTTTAAAGGTTTGCACCCGTGTTCAACCGTACGCACGTTCACAAGTGTTTTAGAGTACGCACTCGTGTTCTCAAGTGTTTAAGCGTACACACGCTAGTATAGTTTGATATGGCAGCTATTTAGATCCCGTAGGATTTTAGTGCCAAAATTGATTTTTATTGGCTAACTTTGTCAATTTTGGGGTGCTGATTTCAAAAAAGTTAGGTGCCATTTTTTTAACCACCCCTTCAGTCACCATTTTGAATTTCAAAATGGCCGCCATTTTTCATTACATTTTGTCCTATATCTTGGCCTATGAGCAACTTATAGTAAAAAATGGTGGCAATACCGATGTTTGTGATACCAGGGAATTACAATAAAATCATTGTCTTACTTGTAACCTGATTTGTTGGCTCCCATCTTGAATTTCAAAATGGCCGCCCTTTTCACTATTATGTCCTGTATTTCGGCTATGAGCAACTTAAAAATAGCAAAATTGTGGCACTACCCTGTTTGTGATACCAATTCCATTAAAAGCATTGCCTTGCTTGTTACTAATTTGAGTTGGCCGCCATCTTGATTTCAATGGCCACCTTTTTCATTTAATTACGCAATTTGTCCCATAGGTTTGGCTTGTGAGTAACGTAGAAAAGTGAAGGGTGTGCCATACCCATCTTGAATTTAAACAAAAAACACCAATATTGATAGTTTGTACACCTTCAAAATTATCACATTATTGGTTGATAGTATTTAGGATATTAAAACGGGACAACGTATTAAGAGAGTTAAGGACTGTAAACACCTCGGTGTAATTATAGACGAAACCCTTCGCGTGGAGTAAACATGTTTGAGAATCTAAGTAAGAAAGATGTCCCAGGTTTATAACTATTTACGTAGGCTAGTACTTGATTCCAAAAATAATCCAATGTTACTGTATAATGCCATTATCGCTCCTCATTTTAACTATTGCAATGTGGTCCTGGGGTAACGTGCAATCAATCTCTTTAACATAAGTTGCAGGTTTTTAACAAACCGAGCAGCTAGATTTTACTGGGCGTGAGCAGGTATGCTTCAGTACACAAGCCATAAATGATTTTGAATTGGGTAAATTTAAATGGTAAAGCTGGCTCATAATGAAGCAATAACCATATTCAAAGCTGTTTAATATATCTTGCTCCACAATACATATGTGTAGATTTAGGAAAAAGGATCTGAAATACAATATGAGAAGCAACATAGTTTATATGGCTACACCAATACAAGAATATAAAAAGATAGTTTTACTTACAGAGTTGCTAAAATGTGGAATTCCCTTGATGAAAGTCTAAATATACCGTGGATCTTGCCCTGGTTTAAGCAAAAATGAAAATTGCATAATGTTTTGGCAATTGTTTTAACTTTAGACTTTAATTGTATATCAAAGTGTGTTGTGTATCTTAATTATTTTGTGTTACAAGTAGTTCAATATTACAACGTTATTGATATTTTAATAGTCAAAATTGTTTATTGTTAAAGATTAGTATGAATCTATATTATTGGTAGGTGATGTAGGTGTGTGAGGGTGGGGTAGAGTGTGAGGGTGTGGTGTGTGATGTTGTAGTGAGAGACGAGGGTGTGTGTGGTATAGGGTGTGTGTGTGTGTGGTGGGGGGAAGTCGTGTGTTGTGGTGGCTGTAGTCGGGAGAGGGAGGTGGTGTGGGTGTGTGCATGGGTGAGTGTGTGCTGGGTGAATGTGAGGGTGTGTGTGTGTGTGTGAGAGAGTGGGTGGTGAATGGGGAGGGTGTGGGTGGTGTGTGCGTGTGCGTTGCATGTACGTGCGGGGTGTAATTAGTGATGTGCGTGTGGCATTTGTGTGGTTGTTTGTGGTGTGTGGTGTGTGTGTTGTGTGTTGTCTGTCGCCCTGTGAGTTCAGTATGTCAGTATGTTCTGGGTGTTGATGTTTCATGCGAGTGGGTTTTTATTGTAATGAGCAGATTATGTTTAAAGTGTATGAGTCATGTATCTAAATATACCAGAATCGGTGAGTCTATAATGACTCGTTTTATTTAGACTGAAATGTATTTCATTGTATATATCGTTTTGGTATTGTTTGTTAATATCCACTTGTCTTACTTTTATCTGATGTAATATAACTCTTAGCTGATATTACAATATGATTTGTTTATATGGTCTTTTTAATTTAACTAATATGTTTTATAACTCGTCACCGGACATGTGGACAGCAACAATTTATTTAAGCACTGAAAGCTAGGTATTTATCACAATCGACAATCCATCAAAATCGGAGCCCCCACCACACCACTCCCCTCTTGAAAGGGATTTAAGCTGGGCCGTAGGAGTACCAATAACCAATATCATGGCCTGTATGACCTCCTCTTTGAAGCACCTTGGCAGCTGGGAAAACTGGGATACCATGATTTGAAAATGTCAAAAAACGCCGCAAAGGCTTCAGTGAGACAGAAAGATATGGTGTGTGTCTTTGAAGAGGTATAATCTTCAGTGGCCAGTTCTGAGCTGCCACTTTTGTGTCAAGACCTTCCGCAGATTGCAAAATTTCTCCGGAGTTAGTTATATGGAAGCAGGTATCAGAGTCTATTCTTGATTAGAGCAGAGTTAGAGAGGGAGGAGGGGAGCTTTATCTCAGTGCCCTTAAAGGAGCAAGTCAAATAATACTTTGTCAGATCTCTACAAATATAACTCGACTTGTAACCCGTTTCGTATTGCCCAAATGAAGACGTAAGTTGCAATGACCAAGAAACCTGGTCATGGTGACTAAGTCATGCATCCATTCACAGAATTCCTTTTGTGGACCAAAACATTTGAACAGCTTCTCGTTGTCTGTTATCCAAGATCACTTTCTCCTCAGACGGCTTTCTAATCCCAACTGACAAGAGTGCCTTTGTCCATGCCAGTGAGGAGTCAACCGGGAACCAACCAAGTGATCTCGAGTAACTTTAAACCACCGGCTGAGAAATCAAGCAGTTGCGAGTCAATACAATTTGTGCATAGCGAGGCCCATAGCTGTTGTTCCAGGGAAGTTGTTCAAGCTACCAAAGAGAGGCCATCAATGGTATATGTCTTATTTTGCCAACAATTTTGTTCGAAAGTATCCGTAAGATCGTTTGTCGGTATGATGAAAAGGTTTTGTTATCTTTGACAGATAAATTGACAACTCACTGAAAGCTCTGATACGTGGCAAAAGGTCTGTGGTTTTGATGTCCGGTTACAGTTTGCATAGAGACATAATAATAGCAAAACTAGTACCACTTAAAACCCTGAGTCTCATAATGAAACGAAGTCTCAACTGACAGATTACTTGAGGAAGGAAGCCTATACTCCATGAATATGACGATAGCCAGCAAGAGCTTCGTGCATTCTCAACGTATTCCAAACCAAACAGGTGTGCTAGAATCCAATATCTAAGAGAACACTCACACGAGGAGGCAGACACCAATGCATGTACTTGATGCGTCCAAGACTGACGGAGAAATCAGGGATATGAGATGTATATTCGCCAGGACACTGATGTCTTCATTTACTTAATGGATTGTGTTCAACCAACAGCATTCCAGCGAGCTCACTCATCACCGGGAACGGAAAAAAGGAGATTAGCGAAGCGCACAACTTGGCATACGTGCCAATGATGCAGCATTTGCAAGCGAAAAAATAAAGGTCTACTAGGTCTGCATGCTTTTTAGTCGGTACTGCTTGGGGAGGGGAAGGGCGGATAAATTTGCTGGCATATTTAAGAGTATGGTGGAAGCCTAGTTTTATTTAAGCTGTGACGCAATGTTCTTAAACCCTTTTTGTCGTGTATCGTGTAAAAAACAGCAAATGAAGCGCTCTGTAAAGGCAGGACTGTGGTACCACAATTGATTACAACGTAATACGTCCAGAAGATGATCTTGACTAGGTACTGGGTAACCAATGTATTCAGGTAAGCCTCTAATGAAATTGATAGCCTTTATTTGATATTTTATTTTTGGTTGACGGGGGACATTGTAACTGGTGGCCAAGTCGTGTTGGAATTCAAAAAAAAACATCTGTTGCATTTTAGCAGGTTTGCAAGGAGAACGTTTTGAGAATCAAATAAGGTGAATAACAGAATCAGCTATTTCACGGGTAGTGTTATAGGTCTAGGAATCTCTAATTAATATATGAATTTGGGTTTTTATCAGTTCTTTGACATTACATTTAATCAAACATAAGAATTGACTAGGTGGCGCATTTTTGAAATCTTGCATGGTTAAAGTAATAGGCATGCAGTGATTTGGAATATCATAGTACATGTAATGCTACCATTTTTAGATTTTTTTTCTCCCTCCCCTTTCCTCCCCCTTTCCTGTTTCTCTTCCTTCCTGCTTATTACTGGCATGATGAGGTTTTAAAAAACAAGTGTTATTTAACCCGCACCAACCGGTTTAACCCACCAAAGTTTGGTCGCAGTCCAGAGACCTCTTGAGCAAATGGATTGGTTATGCTCCAAATAACAAACAAGAGAAAGAAACAACAGTTAAAGGAACTTTTCCAAATGTATCCTTTCCATAAGAAACAAATTACAATGGATTGTGCTCATCATAAAAAGGTGTAATGAATAAGGCTCCGAATGTGACAGCGCTGGTGATCTACCGATGAATAACTTCTCAGATATGGCTGCCATTTTGAATTCAAGATGGCGGCAAACCTAAATTAGATGCAAGTAAGCCAGTGCTGTTAATATAATCCCTATTATCACAAACTGGGAATTGCCAAACCCGAAGTTTACTCTGCTACAATTGCTCACACCCAATAACAGGACCATCACTCTTTTAAAATGGGCGGCCCATTATTTAAATTCAAGATGGCAAGTCCAAACCAAATCAGTTCCAAGTAAGACAGCTTTCAATGAAGCCCTGTAACCAGACAACATGGTATTGCACCATTTTACTTTTCTACAATGCTCCATGCCAATTAGAGGACATTAACATATTTCAAATGGCAGCCATTTTGAAATTCAGATGGCAGCCAAGCCGCAAGCAGTATAAGTAGACAATGCTTTTAATCCGGAATCCCTGATTATCACCAACCTGGGTATTTCCACCAATTTTACTCACTCTAAGTTGCTCCTAAGCCGAGATATGACACAATACTTAAAACGGCGGGCCATTTTGAAATTCAAAATGGCAACTGAAGGCGTGGTTGAAAAAAATGGCACCTAACATTTTTGAAATCAGCACCCCAAGATTGACAAAGTTAGCCAACAAAATCAATTTTGGCACCAAAATTCCACGGGAAAACATAACAAACTGTACTACGCGCGTTCGTATGTGTTTTAGAATTCGCAAGTATTTTAGTGTACGAATTCGTGTGCACAAGTGTTCAAAATCTATAGGAACTGTATCGCCGACTGTATAAGCTTTCCAAAGCTTTCGATAGCGTTTCACATAAATTACTTTTATACAAACTCCGTTCTTTTGGTTTTCATTCTAGTCTCCTTAAACGGTTTGAAGCTTATCTTACAAATCGTCGTCAACGTGTTGTCGTGGATGGCGTTCAGTCTGATTGGCTTCCCGTGGTTTCTGGGGTTCCGCAGGGCTCTATCCTTGGACCCCTACTTTTTGTTTTATATATAAATGACCTGCCCAGCGGTGCCCAACATTCCAAGATTGCTTTGTTTGCCGATGATGCATGAAAATTTTAGTTTTGCACATGTATTTCTACTTTTGCAAAATTTCTTATAGTTTTGCAAAAAAAAATATTTGCAATAATATTTTATAAGGGTTCTGTAAGCAGTAGCTTCGACATTTAATTGCCAATGCTGGAAATTTCTTTTCAGAAGCTTCAGACTTTTATTGGCTTTGGTAATTGTTTTGTTAATGTGTTTATTCCAGTTCAGTCTATTATTGATGGTCACTCCTAGATAAGTGCGATCCGTCAGAGTCTGAGGAACTGAATCGCCCATTTTGTAGGTAGTAACCTGAGGCTGTGCTTTATGTGTAATGTGCATTGCAAAGATATTTTTGGCGTTAAATTTCATAAGCCACTGGTTTTGCCAGATTCAGAGAGAATTGATGTCAGATTGCAGGGTATTTGCATCCTCGGGGGGTGTTGATTACTCTATACATTATACAGTCATCTGTTAAAAGGCGAACTGTAGATTTTTTGACAGGTCATTGATGTATATAAAAAACATTGCCGGCCCGAGGACTGTACCCTGAGGCACACCAGATGTCACCGGAACTATATCTGAACTAACCCTATCTATTACGACTTGTTTCGTGCGTTTGGTTAGAAAGTTTCCCATCCATGTCAAAAGAGATTGTGATAGACCACTATGACGAAGCTTTGCTAAAAGTCATTGATGTGGTACGGTATCAAAAGCCTTGCTGAAGTCCAAGATTATAGAATCCACCTAACCTTTTTGATCGAGAGCCTCAGCAAGGTCTTCGGTAGTTGCAGCAAGTTGAGTTTCACATGACCTACCTTTTCGAAACCCATGTTGATTGTCTCGAAGAATCCCTTGTCAAAGTTAAAGGAATTTTGTATAACAATAGAACATCTGTGTGGAATATGTGCACCAGCAGGTGTATGCATTGTTTCCCGCCATATTGCCAAGGTAGAAACGCAACTTCCTGCTGTGACACTCGGCGACCATTCAACTGTGCGGCAGCCCGCTATCCATGTGTAAGGTCAGTGGTGGCGACTCGACGCAATTCATCAAGTCATAAAAATAATAGAAAACACCAAAATGGGAGATTAAAAGTGCCGAAACACGAATCCACGGATCCAAGATGATCTTGAACACCTAAACGATGAACTGAAATCTAAAATATGCTGAAATTCGCGAAACCTAAAGGTTAAAAAGTAAAAAAAATCCCGGAGGATTGAGAGCTGCTTGCAACCGTCACCGTACCCTTCATTCGCTATTTCGTATGAGCATGTTACAACAGGAAGTATGTACATTTGCTTTATGTTGATCAGCTCAAAGGTATTTAGCAGAGGCTAGAGTGCTGATCCCCCATAGACTCTGTGGGTCCTGTCAATATTTCCCCATAATTATACCCGAAATGTAAAAAAAATGCATAACATTTATTTGACATTAATATCCAACAGCATGAGAATTTGAGCCTATTTTGAGAAGAATCTGTGCATTCTAACAAGTTTACTGCAGGGTGATCTTGAACCAGTTTAAGGCTACTGTGTTTTTGAAGTAAGTGTCCCTCAAAGTTCCTCTTGTATTTAATTGGCGGTGGCGGCGAATAAATCACGATTTTAGACGTTGTCATTGGTTTAACACGTAAAAGCAAAATCTTGACGAAAAATTCAGATTTTTAATAAGGCAACATTTTTTTTTTCAAACCGTTGGAGCTGAAGAATCACATCCACTGTAAGGGTATTAATTAATTTTAATGTATGAGTAACAGAGGAGGAGGAGGTCGAATATTGGTCATGGGTGTACCCAACCAACCGACCAACATCAAAGTGCTTAAATCGGTCTGTGTTTTTTGTCTGTATTGCTGTAATCTATTTGGATTAGTTTTAGTGAGTGAGTTAAAAAGGCTTGGCTGCCATCGTCTGGTATTTAATGCCGGTATTAACAAAGGCCGCCCTCGCTATAAACTAAACAAACGTGGG
>JAMKCH010053356.1:0-10122 GCA_023653785.1 Ophioderma brevispina
CAGTGCTCGATCCTTCACTTACCCGCAGCCAGTGGTCTATTTGTTAACGGAAATAAACAACGTGTTTTCTTTTAGGTGAGTTTTTACGTCTATGTATCAAATCAATTATTTAACCCCCACTGTGCAGCTATTATGTTATCACGCATGGCAAGTCACGCACTGCACTCGTGTGCTGAAGGTCCTACTCAAGCGCGTTGGTCTGCTCAGTGAGGTGTGGTGGTTTACAGCTAAGTCGTGGGAAATTTGAGTTACGTCTAGTGATCAAATCCATTATTTAACCCCCTACTGTGCAGGCTATTATGTTTATCAAGGCTGGCACGTGGCACTCGTGTGTTGAGAGGTCCTACTCAGCTCAGCGCCGTTGTGTCTGCTCACTGAGATTGTTTACAGCTAAGTCGTGGGAATTTTTGATCAAGTGTGGTTTGAATGTTACATTGTGGATTGACGCCTGTGTTTTAACTTTAAATATGCAAAGGCGCTACTGCTGTGATCACTTTCATTCGATTGCGGTTTGTGCCTTTTTATTCCCCTAGGCTACTGTACAAGCTAATAGGTCCGTATGGACATGTGTGTATGTCCGTATGTATAGATATATAGGTGCGTATTAAAGGTGCGTATGGGTTGAAGAATTTTTTAGTTTAGTATTATATAAACCTTTGAAAGTGATGACGTCAATGATGACGTCATTAGAGGACTTTTTAATTTTAGATATAGTGGATGTTGGTATATGCTAGACTTCCCTATACAATCCATAGGTGTAGATAAAAGATTATTTTATTCATTTTTTATGTTATTTTTTAAAAATTATTATTTTGGATTTTTATTTTTTATTTAATTTTTAATTTGTGGTAGTTGCCTTATTTAATTTTTTTATATTTACTTTTATTTTATTTAATTTTTATTTACTATTATCCTTTTTTTAATTAATTTTCTTCATATTTAATTTTTTTACATTTATAAGAAACAAAATTATCAATATAATAACTTTTATATAAATAAATATAAATATAAATACTTTAAATAATGTTGAAGAGTTTAAATATATCAAATTAGCAAAACTAGAATTTTAATAAGAAAATAATGAGCCAGCATTTTACATTCTGATGATTACGTAATGAGGAACCCCATGGAGTCCTTCTTTTCAGCCATACAAGGCGCAATGACTGACTTTACGCATGCTCTTTCCGTCTGCAGATGTTGATGGAATTTTCCATGTATTTTGAGGATCTCTCTTCATCACCCGCAGGACAACGCTCCCGTTTCAGAAGTATGGAGTAAAAATACCAAAATAATAGCAATTATTCTACAGTGTACAACAACGTATTCTTGCGGTTAATGATGGCAGCGCATTTATATTGACATAATGTCGTAGTCACATAATAGAAAAATAAATGGTAGACTTTAAAAAAATCTGTTGTATTTTAGGAAACTTTGGTTTTTTGTCATTTGGGAGATCGTTGAGGTAGATCGTAGCTTAATGACTTTTCTCCCGACCCGATCACAGCCGATTCGACCAAATCGGGCAGATTTCGGATCTGCCGATCAAGATCGGAATTAATTTTGGTAACATGCAACTCTATGGCTATTATTGTAAACACAGAGTTGAATTTTTGGTGCTTTGATGTAAGCAAACGTAATGAAGCGCTGGTGTTTAACTGTAAGACACATAGCTGAAAAAATGCATATTGGAAACATATTTCCAAAGAAATTGAAGTTTAAACATGGTTTGGAGGATCCACCATACATTCTCAGACAAATTCATAACTTTACAGATCCCTTTAATTTGTAGATCCTATGCAAAACTGATTCACAGACTCTTACAGATATAACATGTTAATTAGTCTCCAAGCTTTCTCCAACTGTCGTTTAAAATATTTCTGTTAAAGTGCGTGTTCGATCGTCTTTGGGACCCCCTTGATTTCCCCGGTAGTATCGATTTGATATCAGATGAAAGGCCCGTATTTTCTCATTGTCCGTCCTAAATTTGAGCCCTCACGTCCTTTTCATTCCCATAGATATAAACAAAAACCACCGTTTTAGCATTTAACCATCATATTAGCACAGATTGAATAGTTGCTTTGCACATGCATTATGGTGTTCTATCATCAAAACCGCAATGTTTCCCACGGTACTTGATGGTGGTGTAAATGTTTGCAAGTGCCAAGCTCTCAATATCAAGTAGAGAACACCATCCACATGGATCGTAACACGCCCCTTTAAGAGACAATAACATTATATAACAATTAAGTACTTCAATTAGTATAAAATAATGACCAAGACAGATATGCACTTGAGCCGGATGTTTTGTTTTGTTGTTACAAAAACGGACAGACATCTGTCACTCTACACCATTATGGAGTAGCTATAGGGTTTATTTGGATCTCAGTGCATATGGCATTCCTCATAGTCAATTATCATTCTTTGCATTGTGATACATGTTGTTCGTCATAGAGGGTTTGATGATTTGGTAATGAATTCCCCCCTCAAAACATTTTAAAAATTGCTAAACGAGAATGATGTATAGCGCCGCTTATTTTGTCTACTATCCAGATGATAGCATAGTAAACCTGTCCACGCTAGATACAAATAGCTGCTTGTACCTACTCTAGTACTGTCGAAACCATGTCCCCTCTCTCCACCTACAATGGGCAACTACATAATAGCCCTGTTCACCTAATAACTTTAAATTAACTGTGTACTTTGGAAGCTAAGCCTTACCATGCATGCAGCTACTCCATCGCAAATTGTGCGATGTCGCTGCTGTGGTAATAGACTGGAGTAGCTGCTAATTAGCTATCACATGAGAAAGAACACTGGTTGTACAGTTCCTCATTCACCCTTGACATCATTTGTCTTCAATGCATGCAGGCTACATCACACCTTCAATCATATCTCAATTCACCAACTCATGTTTCTTAACTTTTCAAGTAACTGTTCATTAAGTGATGCCTTGCACATTTCTAATGCACCAATGAAATGTCTCTGATAAACTTTATTTGCCTTCAGTACATCTTGCTGTAGTGCTAGTAGGGCAGCCTGTTAGGGAAACAAACAAACAAACACAAAAATCAATTTAACAGCTTCATTCACGGTTGCTCTTTCCTATGGTTTCACTCAATTTGCTTACTACAGGGCATCTCAAAATATGTTGCATTTTTAACAAGAAATCTTAAACAAATGGGAAGCTTTGTGCAGTTTTATTGACTTTTGCCCATGATATATTATGGCGATTTAGTTGCGATGCACAAGGGACAGATCCAGTGAACGGCAGAGTGGTCAATGAGAGATGACAGAAAGGCAGATTTACTGAAAATGGGCTGATTTTAGATGATTTTGGTAAATTCTAGGGAAGCGCTGCCCCTGTGTCCCCTTCTGGATCTGCCATTGTGCATGAGGAGTGTACTTACTTTGAAGTTTCTATCAAAAGTATCCCCACGTGAAAGATTAGCTGAAAATTATTTCATTGGTACAGAGAATTGTGAAATTTCCTAATTTTACTATATATAGGAGCAAATAATAAAGTCAGCCTATGTTTGTATATTGAATTGAGCCAAATGAAAATCGCCTTTTGTTTCACTTTCAGGACATTTCTGTTGCCACATACAAGGTAAGAAATCTATAAGTAGGGTCTTACTATATGAATCATTCAAATGCACCCAATATGGATGCTTGTTTACAACACCTTTAATTAAAAAAAAAAAAAAAAAAAAAAAAAAAAAAAAAAAAAAAAAAAAAAACTCACTTCAAAGTTGGGAGGAATCAATTTTTGCTTGATGTGGGGACATTTAATGTATAGCATTAACCATACCAGGCGAAACTGGTTTAAAACAAAAATTCTGCATCAGGACTTTTTAAAACAAAGTTGTGACAACAATTTGAGCTTAGCTATTTCCTACAGTGATTAAGTATGGACAACGTGCAGTATGTAATGCCAAAAAATATGATTTGTTTTTAAAAATGAGTGGTGTGCCCTCATCGGAAATCTCTGAGTCATAGCTGCAAACACTACTGTAACTCTGCTATGCAAAAAAAAAGAGATACCAAGGTGTCACAGTTCTTTTAGCTTAGTTTTAATTATTTTTACACGGTAACCCACCTCTCGGCACCAGCCTCCAGGTCTGCCCCTGTGTGAGTATTCTGTTTTTGTTGTGAGACATTCCAAGCTGAATCAGCTCCAAGTGGGACTTTCTTGTATGTACATGCAGGATATCTAAGCGCGCCTTAAATAAATAAAAATTATAAGATTGTAACATATAATCATTAAAGTATGTGAGGATAGACACATGACTTACACTCCAATCTGACATTTATCGTATGCTACCCCTGCACTTTTTTTGCTCTCTTTACAGAGTTTAACCTAAGTACTTACTTATCTCTGAAATGATGAACTCAAAATGACCTCCGTTAATGTCTACAAAGGAGTTTCAAACAAACCTCTAATCTCACCTGAATACTGATACATGCTGGGAAAAGTTCAAATGATGCATGACACCTAATTGAAGGTTATAGCAAGAAGTCATTGACATGCAATCTTTTGCTGTGGCAACTTGAGGCAAACATCCATGTGTGATATTGCTTTAAAAATAAATTAGAACTGAGGGGTGGTGTGGATCGGAAGCCCCAGTTTATGTTTCTTTCTATATCGTCATGATACGTTCACTCCCAATGAATAGCAGATTGAGCATATCAAATTTGAAAATGAAGACTGCTGCTGGTTTAGAGGAAAGTCGTCCAGGATTATTGATACAAACCTGAAGTCATCTGGATGTGGTACATTATCAGTTGTCAAATCTGCCCGCCTAGCAACGCTGCATCTACCACTTTCCACTCGATTCGTTGGCTGCCGAATACTAACACTTTGTGGGCTTGGGTCACACTAAAAAGCAAAGCAAAAGTTCAAATTTAATTACAATAATTTTAATACCTTTGTAAATCTAAAGTCAAAGGTTTAATGTCACGTTTGGTATGCCCCAAATGGCGAGGGGGTAATGGCATTGTTTTATTTCACCCCACTGATTAGAATAAAGGTGGGGGCTATATCGTGACCTGGTATGGCAACATTACAAGAGACGCATTTGATCTGTTTTGAAGCTTCCGCTGCTAATTTTTGGGTGTTACTTGGATGCCATCTGACGGACAGCCAGACGCATGTACTTGGTGTAAAAGCAATGTTTTTTATAGCCTATTAAAAATGTTAAATTGCAATATCTGAAACTCTTAAATGGTAAAAAAAACAGTATCATATTACCACCGTCGTACCATGGGGTAGATTTTTTCATTCTTTCACTGCGTTTTTCTTTCATCCAGCTCAGTCCCAATAATGGCAGACCAAATCCTTCTGAGAGGCTATACGATTTTGTCAGTAGAACCCCTCCAACAATCTAGTCCAACCTCCAAAAGACAACGGCTGGGCTGACATGCGTGCTCTTTGGAATAACTGTTATGTTGGATCAATAAATGAAAAGTGTTGTCACAGTAAAATTTTAAAAGAACTATAGTAGATTTCCAATTACGTGAGACCCATACATAAATCCAAAGGGGTGTTTGGTCCAATCCCCGGCCAGTAGAGACTAGGCCTTTTAATCAACAAAAACATATTGTGGTCATGGTACAACGTTATTTTTATCCTAATCGGCCTTACCTGGAACCTGAATTGGCATTCAGTTTCTACCATGGTCTGTTTAATGATAGGACTTGTCAAATCCGCTTTGTGCTAATCTCTTATACAAGTTTGGCCCCCTTTTTTATTGCAAAAAAAACTTAGTTGTGTTTGTGTGGCATTGATATAAGAATGCATTGTTTCTCCAGTACTGTGATAAGAATGATAATTTTCAGTGTCAAGGTAGTATGTTCAAATAACAACGTTCAAATATTTGCGGTGTTTTTCATCCTGATACTTCAATGAACATCCAAGCTATCTTATATGGGTTAAATATGATGTTATAACAACATTTATTTACTAGCGACATTACTATATACAATTTTCTGAGTAACCAGAACTTTCTACCTGTGGCATTAAAATATTTCCTCTAGTCTCTCACGTGAATGGACAACTAAAACTTTTATGAAGGTCCATTTATTTTGAATCTACTATATGAACTATTGAGTGATGGTACCACCCAGATGAAAAGGCAAAAACAAATAAATATATGCCGATTTGGCCTTTTTCCTCATTCAATAAAGACTATCAAGACCAAAGAGGCATTTTCTTTCCATTGTTTCTATATAATTTTAGGTTCTTTCTGTTCTGTTGTGTTAACTTAATCATCCATACGTGATCTCATTAAAGAGGGCCGCCTCTTCTGATGCCAGTCTATTCATTCTCTCACTTGATATGAGAGTCTGCACTTGTAGAACACTCCCCACCATACACTCACCACCAAGATTGTGTGAACCAAATTTTGCGGTTTTAAATGGTAGAAGCAATGTCTATTTTTTATTGTGATCCCTTGTTCACTGGTGCTAATATTGATGGTTAAGCAATTAAAACAACAGTTTTTAATATCTATCTTAGGAAAGAAAAGGACTTAAAACTGAAATTGCACGATGACAATACGAAAAATACCGCCTTTATCAGATATCAAAATTGATACTACTTTTTGTAAGTCAGAGGGGGGTCTCAAAGACAAACGTTACACACAACCTTTAAATACCATAACCTGTACTATTATATAAACGAGAAGCTGTTGAAGGCTAATGTCACACACTTGGTTTCATGACCTGTTTTTCTTCCTCATACAACTTAAGCAAATATAAGTTCACATTAACCACATAGTCTATGACAGTTGCCAATTTACCAGCTCACAGCTATAGCTGAACCGCATACAAATGGCCTTTTCTTTTAGAGCAATTTTAAGCAATGGCGACACAATTTTTGACGACTGATATAAGTAGGGACAAGTAAGAGCTATTACCTCCCAAACCGAAAAATTCCTTGTGTGAATCTTGCCATATAGCCTAACAAAGGTCATAATTTGTATGTCTATAGCACCCTCTATATGCCTATGTCCCATAGAAGAGGTGTAACACCAGATTTTTATGAAAAAAATCATATTTGCTCTTTGCCTCGCAATGAATTTTCATGACATTTACACAGGATGTATTTATTGGAATAACCCCATATTAAGAGTCGTCAAAAGTGTGTCCCCTGAATTTTTTTGTTTTATTCCTGTTTTTTGTCATAATAAATTGAGACTTTCAACAGCTGTGAGCTACATATAGTTACTCACATCAGCCATATCTTTTCTGAGTCACCCACAAATGGTGAATAGTAGCTGTGCACTTTGACTGAGAAATGCCAATTACCAAGAAGAAGCGGCTGCGCTGGCCTAGTTAACGTCTTACAGCAACCTGGTGGACCATACAACAACGAACACCTCGGGGACCTTCCACACCTAGTCTTGCAAATGACTGCCAGTGGTCTAATGGCCATTGTACTGCCATGTATGTCGGAGGACAAGAGAGCGAGAATCAGAAAACATGGTGTAGCTGAAAACATGGCATGTTTTGATTATAACTTTAACTAACCTCCAACCAACACATACACACCACTATTCCATGGTTAACCTTAATATACTGCATCACGTTTGCTTTAAAAAGGTCTCAAATTTTAAACCATTCCCAGGATTACAACAAAAGTATTTGGGCACTCTGTTTTGTATTTTAATAAATCAAGATCGATAACCAACAAGGTCAATACCAGTGCCTGGAACCCTAATTTTAGAAACAATTAGTGGCAAAATGTATTTGTTTCAGTCTTTGAGGAAAGATGAACAATTTGAGCCCATTTTTAAAGAAATCAGAGTGAAAATTAAAGATGTGACCTTTGGTGATGACTTCGACGATTTTTGTCTATAGTAGAGGGTGGGCTATAGAAGGTCAATGTTTCAGATCACTTCGACACAGGCTCATTTGATGACTACTTTAATCACCCTGATCCCCTTTCGAGAAAAAAATGAAAAAAGTGCGAAAACCAGGGTGCCCCATCCAAAATCCAATGGCCGCCAACTTGGTCAAAAATGTTTGATTTTTTGACCATACTCGTATTTTTGTTCAATTTGCTTAATTTGGTGGCAATACCTATGTTTGAGGTATGTAAGAATCATGCTGATGCAACTTTTTATCTCACCATACCTTCGTTTTCTTGAAATGCCGTTTTGCTCAAAATTTGAGCTGTGAGGGCGCTTTCCCTCCCATAAATTACGTATCCCGATTGATATGGTGATTTTAACATTCAAAAATTGAAGAGAGTTTTATTTTTAACACTTGCTGAAAAGTTGACTTGCGTGTGTTTGTGTTTTGCAACTGAAGCTATTATGTCATAAAAATGCCCTCCATTAAAACCCACACTTAGAAAGTTCGTTGAGCCCTGTGTATTCCAATGAGATGTTTATGGTCAAATTTTAAATTGAATGCCACAGTGAAATGTAAGTTTACACAGCTCTAATCTTCCGAAAATTATGAATCAACAATTCTGATGAGCCCACCAGTAAAATTTAAAACTTTTGATATGATAAGTACTTTCGGGAAAAGCGCCCCTCGCAGTCCAATTTAGGCTGAAAAACTGCAATATTGAGAAACGAAGGCATGGTGAGATAGAAATTGCATAGAATGAGTCCTTGTAGGCCAAAAACATGGGTATGCCACAAAATGAAGGTGAATAAGCAAATCTTATCAAGTTATGGTCAAAACTATGATTTTGCCATTTGGCGGGCATTTTGGATTTTTCGTTGGGGCACCCTGGTTTTGTACTTTTTCATTTTTTTCTTCGAAAAGGATAAGCATCATAAGTCATCATTCTAGCCTTGTTCGAAGTGATTGAACTATGGACACAAAATATGGACCCGTCATAGACCCAATCGACTTATAGCTCCATAACCATAAGTTATAGGTAGTATAAACTATACCTTATTTGAAATCCTGGTAACAAGATGAACACTGTGGTTAATTTTTACAGCAATTCAGCATTTTTAATTTGTTGGACCCAAGTATTATGGATTTACCCCCCCTTCCGGGATCGCCCACACTTTACGAGAGGCAACCGCGCTAAATTTGCTTCAAGAAACAAACTCTGCTGTAAAATAAAGTTCTGGTCTCCACAGGCACAGCATGCTCCGAGACCCAAAAAATACTTAAAAATGTGACGACTGTGCGAATGTGATTTTTAGGCACTGACCTTCATATGCGTTCATGGGTATGTTAAGTGTTTTTAAATCAATGTCCGTGTTTTCAATGCTGCGACTCATGCATAAGACACTAACGGCACTGACTCGGGGGAAGGTAAAAGCACCATAATTGTTAATCTGTGAAGCACTTATTTCTTTATTTGAGGTGCAATGCAGTCAATTAAAGGATTACAAACCTATTAAATACATGTACTCAAAAAGTATTCACTGGTATTGGCAAATCATTAAATTGAAAAATGACAGGCACTGGTCATAAGTCATGAGTTCATGAGACTATAGGTAACATGCACGTGCCATCGATTCTAATTAGATAATTTTATTGTTAATGTCACTGTTTTTGAATCATTCAATATGATTAGCATAATGTAAAACAAAATTCAAATAAGCAGAACATTTCTTTAGTTTGAAGGCATTCTACAGTTTCAATTTGTTTTAATTCTTGCAATCCTCCTATAGATTCCCAAGGTACAGGCTCTAGTTCTGTGATGCATTGAAGCTGTTCGCTGCAGATTATTTTGGATGGAGTTATCCTGCTCAAAGCTGAGCTGAAGTCTGACATGCATAGCTCAGGCTTCTTGAAATAAAAAAAAATCTATCAAGGCATTCTGAAGGGCTATGCTGATTAAAGTTACAACGGATTAAGTTGTGAAGTCAGTTTCGTGTTATAAGGGTCGCGGGGCCAAAATAGTTAAACCCGGTCCACTGGTAATGACAAGGGATATCATGCACATCCAAAGAAACATGTAAAAGGGTTATTTTTCAAGATTGGGACACAATAGACGCAACACAATGAAATCTGGGAAAAGGGTTTGTACTTTTCGATTCTTGGAGATTTGGCCCGAATCATGCTCCAGGGCAGGTATTTCAACCTCGTTATAATAGGGGCGCTATTTCTTATTATGTGTGCGCTTATTCCGTTAATGTTAGATTGAAGTAG